>LOEQ01010816.1:1153-14177 GCA_001685075.1 Bramus lutescens | reverse complement strand
AGTCTTCCAAAAAAAAAAAATGTTTAGAAATCCAGCCTCGGGAACTACTGTACTAAATTCACTGGGCTCTCACTTGGTGCTGCATGTTCACACCAGTAAGCAGGCACATCTAATCACGTGCACCGCTGAAATTATAGCAATTTCCCCTTACCTTGGGGGAGGGGGATCACTGGCCTCGACAAATAAAAGCCTTCGTGGGAAATAACAGTGATTACAATAATCACAGCTGTCTTTGTGTCACGCAGGGTTCCTTTACATCTCATCCTGGGAAGATACTATCGTCCTGATTGTTCTGGATAAAAACCTTGTCCACCGAGGGATTAAGTGACCTCCCTAAAGCCATCTTGGTCTACGGGCCCAGGCTAGGGCTTAGACCCCTCCACCAAAGCTCCCAAACCACTGCTTCTGCTTCTCTGGGTTAAAGACTCAAATCTTCCAATGAGCACTCCGCCTTTTGCAAGTGGAATTTACAGGAGAAAGTGATTCTCTCATGAAGTATTTTTTAATGTGTTAGATTTATTTTACTTTATATGTATGAACACTTTGCCTGCTCGTCCACGTGCATACCCCAGGCCAGCTGACATCAGAAGAGGGTGAGGCATCTCCTGAAACTGGAATTAGGATAAGTTGTGAACCACCTTGTGGGATCGGGAATTGAATCTGGGTCCTGTACAAGAATGATTTTAGTGCTCTTAACTTATCACTAGGCCTCCAGCCCTCCCATGCAATATTTCACCAGAAGCAAATAAAATAAACCACAGTACCCTGAAATGTATGTCCCCCAAATCCTTCTTGTGTTTATCACTGTTTCCTGCACATAAGTTAGTACAATGAGGATGGGATAGAAGATCACTGTGAAGTCAGGGAGACATAAGCTTGACCGGACCCTCATTACGGGACACGGGTTCTGCGCAAGCTTGTCAGAGCTATGAGGGCTTACCTGGGTCATTATGGGAATGAGGCACCACAAAAACTTGAAGGGGCTCACTGTCCCACTCATCAGCTTCATATTTAATGTCAAATCCTTGCTTCCAAACGCCACCATCTGGGTTATCAAAAGGAATCAGATCATAAACATCCAACATCTAAAAATATGAAAGAAAAATAGTTAAACTCTAACCATTGTTAAGCTATACTTAAGGCTGGTCAATATTTGCTCAAGGATATTCTTTGCTGTTTCTTTTGTCAATATATAATCAAATAAAACAATATAAAAATCAATTGAAATTTTTAAGGCCAAAATCATTCAAAGGCTTGAAAGGCTAATTGTGCTACATAACTACCCTCATAAGTAAGCCCGCCCCATCTGCTTTTGGTAAATATGATTTCATTCATTTATTAGAATTCCTCCTTTTGCTTTTAGTGCCAGTGTGATTTAACAGGAGAACAGAAACGCAACAAAAGATTTCTCGTGAAGTTTGGTTATGACCAAATATTTCAACATTTGCAAATACGTCCTCAACACAACTTCTTACCTCACTTGGGGCGCCGGCTTCATAATCAGCCTCAGCTACCTTCTAAGTCTGTATCTGACTGAGAACTCAAGTGTATTTTTCTATTTGTCAAATGCTGTATTTTTTTATTCTAAAATACAAACGAAATAAAATTTTTTAAACTGAGATTTAACTTTAAGGGGTCCAATGTGTTTCTACAGCCAGGTGTAGTGGTGTATACCTACAGTTCCATCACAATGCTGAGGCAGGAAAGTCGCCACAAAGTGAGACCGCACCTCAAAACCCAAATACATGTCTTCTAGCTTCTGAATGCATAATTCCTTGTAGATAATAATTCATTTTGGACATAAAGGAAAAAACAGTGTCCCACCCAAAACATAAAACTTGACCTTTTTATCCCTCATATTCTCTGTGATACTAAACTTGACAACACAACCAAGAACATTTAAATTGTTAAAAACTGAACAGGCTACAAAAACTATGTATTAGTATAAAATATCACAAAAAAAAGAATATCAGAAAATTAAGTAACGTGATCATGAAACAGTTTAAGACAATAACTTTCTCTTGTTTTGGGACTCATGCCTTGAATGCCTACAACTAAGACTCCAAGGATAAGCCAGAAAATCTGTGGAGCACAGCCGGGCAGAGGGAAGCATCTGGAGGAACTGCCAATCCCTTCTTCAGCCCTATAGTAAACAACCTCCCTCCTCCCTCTGACACAGGCACAGTGGCTCTGCAACCACAGTAAAAACAGCCCACGTTTAGACCAAACAAGCAACAACAAAAGAGCCTGCCATTTTGCCATCCCCCTACCACAGTGGACAAAGGTGGTACAAAGAAGAACTCAGTAAGAAGCAAAACGAAACCAAGCCCCAAGGAAACAGGTAACCTGGGAAGCCCAGGACTCTGGCCCCACCAGGATCTGCCCACGCACTAGCTAACCATGAGGGTACAGGTACAGGGCCTGGCCAGCCACACTGCTTCCCACTGACAGCTTGGCCTGTGAGCCATGGCCTCAAGATTATATCATGTTCTATCCCCTTCTGGATTTTTCAGTTCCATTACCCCCCAGAACAGGGTTGTCCAAGTGAAAGAGTTTAAGTCCAACATGGCAATCTTAAATAGTCTAATAAAATGAAAACAATAAAAATTTAAATAAAGATTTTATCTAAGTTACCCATGGTATTATCAAACCAACCTATAATTAATACAAAAAATAAAGATACTTTATACATGAAGGCCAAAACACTCTGTGTTTCCATTACAAACTTTCAGAGTGTATCCCAAATCAAAGGGCAACATTGTGAGTGCTTGCAGCCATGTGTGGAGGGCACTCTCCATAGTGGAAAGTACAGCTCTAGATCACTCCCTGCCCTACCAGAGGAGCCTCCTCCAAATATCTACTCTGATGCTGCATAGGGAAGGTGCAGAGTGACATTGGAATGTGACTGTCTCCTCCAAGAGCAGGTAAAATTATCACTTAGGCAAATTAAATCTTTAAGGATTTTTCAACCACTACAGAAGATAGAAAGGCAGTAAAGCAAGCGAAATGGCGGGGTTCAGAAGAAAATAGACAGAAGCACAGGAGGAGTGGATTAGACCACTAACAAAGAAAAACGATAGTGAGAAGGAGAAACTGGAGTCCAGAGCTTAAAAAGTTGCCGAATAAGAACAGACACAAAAGTGAATCTGAAAACAAGCAAAAGGGCCGCTGGCTACCAGCGACTCTCCGTTACCTGCACATCTGGATGCTGGCTTCCACTCTGTGAGGCAAAGAAACAGTCCTTGGGGTCGGCCTGGAGGGCTGACTGTGAGGAAAGCAGGCGCGCCAAGCCCTGGCTTCCATTGCCCGGTGAACCTTTCGGACCGTCCTCCACAGACTCACTCAGGTTGATGACTGAGTCTCTGATATTTGAGATGATCTCATTATTTTCGGCTAGCAAGCGCTCCAAATGGTCTATCTTCTCTTGCAATATTGAAAGCTGGCCCTGAAAGAAAAGAAAGAGGTAGCTATATGAACCGTGACTGTGGTTCTACCAAAGTACGCAGTCGCTCGCCCTTCCCACTTCTGTGAGCACAGACGCACAATAGAAGGGCGGCTGGGACTGAACTGCCACTCTGTAGCCGCCCTCTTTATCCAAACGTATTTATAAAGTACAAGAGAATGACCAAGCTATTTGGGGACTGTTTCGTGTTCAGGTCTCCAGAATCACAAATGCTGACGTATGCTATATTCACGAGTGGGATTTTAAATTTAAGCAAAATAGATTGGAGTTAATTTGCCCAATCAAAAAAACAAACAAACAAAGAAAGAAACTGAACAAGAATATTCCACTTTAGCCCTTAATACAAGCATGCCCTACCACGTCATTGGGGATGTTTTTATTTCGCTGTGTGACCTTCAGGGCGTGGTGTTGTTGTTAACTGATCCCCACACTCAGCGGCTTGCCATCCCAACAACCTTGTTTTACAGAACAGAGCAGCTAATGGCAGGAGGAACCATCTCTGACTTTGTTTCTACCCCATGTACTCAGTTCCAAGTATAGGAAAGATGCACACGCATTTGTCATGTTTCTGCACAACAGTTCTGAACTGAAAGCCCAGGGTTGGGCATAAGGCCACACTGTGGGAAGACAAAAACACCTAAGGTATATACTGATGTCTTTGAATATATAAGATGACATTGTAAGAACACACGCATGCACACATCCACAGACATAAACACTCACACACACGCACACCAGCACACATATACAAAAGCCTGTGCACCTGGTCCCAAAAAGCTTACCTTAGGGTTTAAAATAATATTTATCCCCATGGTTAACAATTAAGTTCCATTATCAGAAAGGCAAAAAGGAAAGAAGGGAAGAGGAAAAAAAAAAACACACCGAAATGTTCTAAAAGTAGATCACCACAGGGTAGAAACAATCACGAAACAGACTTTAGCCACTAAAAATTAAAAAAGAAAATCCTTCTTAATTTTCATTTTTATTATGTGCCTGAGTGTTTTGCCTGTGTGTACCACATGCCCTTGTAGATCAGAAGACAGCATCATATCTCCTAGAATTGAAGTTACAGACATTTGGGACCTGTCCTGTGGGTGCTAGGAATTGAACACAAGTCCTCTGAAAGAGCAGCCAGTGTTCTCAAACACTGGGCCATCTCTTTACCCTAACAACAACAAAAAATAAAATAAAATAAAATAAAAATATAAGGATGGTTATTTCCAGGAAAGTATCAAAACAGTGAAAATAGTGTTACAAAAAGGCAGGAATACCCAGAGTATGCCACCAAGCTTGGTGCAATGACCTTGATCCCCAGGACCCAAATGGCAGGAGAAAATTCAACTCCTGGAACTTGTTCTCTGACTTACACAAGCACATAAATAAATACAGTAGAAAAAAACAGTAGAGAGAGGAGGCAGAGGCAGGAGAATATCTGTGACTTCAAGGCCAGTTTGGTCTACCTTGCAAGTTCTAGGCCAGCAAGAGCTGCTCAGTGAGATCCTGTAAGCAGCTGAGCCTTGCAAAGGTGTGTTATTTGGCCCTAAGGCGTTGCAGGCAAGCAAGATGAAGACCTGTCGCACTGGGTGTGGTGTGGTATGTCCCGCCCTCCAGCTCTGGGCATGTGGCGGAGAAAGGGTGCAGAATCACAGATATCCAAAGCTGTGGCTTTCAAAACAGCTTGGGAGCTGACAGAACAAGGTCCAACCAACTGAAATTTTCATTCTCCAAGTGGGAAAGCTATGTGATGTTCTAAATAAATAAACGTTCAAAAGCTATCTCCAGCTGTAGCCCCAAGTCCAAACCCCCAACATAAAAATGTTTAAGAGTCAAACCTACGGCATCTCTGTCCATACCTTCCTAAACATTGCGTGGAGTAAATGGAGACATTCCTTCACGCATTATCACAGCACAGCAGACTGGAGCCGCTTCCTGAAATCGCTATGACTCATCCTGCTGAGTTCCAGTACTGGAAACAAACATCCCTCCAATGGGGCCTGCTCGCCACAGAGGTCACAGGCAAGCAAGTTCCCAACCTGAGCGGACTCACACATCTCCCTAAAATGAGGCTTTAGTGGACTCGCAGAGCTTTTAGAGGTACTGTGTGTGGGTGCCAGATTTGAATGCATCCTTCTAGAGCTATCTGGTGGGAAGGGGGGTTTGCTTTGGACCCATGTACACAGCCAAGCTGCCTGTAGTTCAACCTGCTCAATGGGAGGAGGGGGAATAAAAGAATCAGTCTAGGGAAAGCTTTTGCTATAAGGCCTTGCTCCCAAACCTGCATATTACCCAATACAAATATGACGGGAGACATTTCAGGAAGAGGGAGCCGACAAGCATTAAAGAGGACTTTTACTTTCATTGCAACTCTAAAGATACAATTAATGACCAGTGCCCGGGATTTGATATTGAGTTAAGTACACGTAGAAAAGCATGGCCTCGGGCTATAGCAGTATTAATGGTCTAATGAAAACCATTTTTAAAGTATATTACGCACTAGAATAAAGTCTCCCTCCAAACAGCCTAAGTCCTTAATATATACCTCATGAGCAAATTCCATATACATGGCTGGGGGCGAGGGGGGGTGCCGTGACCTAAAAAGAATATACTCAGGGTGTGCATCAAAGAAACAGAAATGATAGGTAACGTTTCAATTATGCTGACAGGTCAAAGAATACTAACAGGAATATTGAAAATGACAGTTTTCTGTAGGGCAAGAAAATCACTTGTGAGAAAGGCAGCTTAGCCTTTGATTTGCTAATCAGTTCTATAGGGAGGCAGCCTTGGTGTTGTACTGCACACACAGGCAGGGAAGAAGGTCGTATCTGATTTCCTCTGCTAGTGGTGAAAGACAAAAGCTGAGGGGGAACAAAATCACACATATCAAAGAAATAGGGCAGAGCTAATTCAGAGCCTACAACAAGGTAGACCAGCAGACCAGGATCAGTGTCCACTCGATCCTATGAACAAAATCAATGACCGCATCCGCAGCTGAGCCTGAACACGTTGCATAACGATCTGCCCCCGGGAGGACACTAGCCACTGGGGACTAGTTACTGTGGTCACTCAAGCACAGCTGATCGGACACCTTCTTCCTTAAGTTACACCTGGAAAGATGGTCGTCTTTCCCTCTCCCACCCAAAAGGCCTCACATTCAGAGGCCGTGGCTCTTCTAACTTCCCAGTCCATCTGTGTCAGCTGCTCAGAGGCTTCCTCTTGGTGCTGCTGCATGAGACTCCCCTTCGAAAGCAATCCATTCCCCCGGGTGCAGCTGTCCTCCGACACGGAACTACAAGAGGCACCCATTCCCATATGACTACGGTATAATATAGTTTGATTTTTGAATATTAATTTATTTTTATGTGTATGGATCTTTTGATTGAGTGTATGTCTCGGCAACTCATGTGTGTAATGCCCAATGAGGGTGGAAGAGGGTATCAGGGTCCCAGGAATTGGAGGAATTCTCAGTTGAGTCAGCATGTAGGTGCTGGGAAAAGAACCTGGGTTTTCTGGAAGAGCAGCCAGTGCTCTTAACTGATGAGCCATCCGCCCAGTCCCACTATCTCCAATTTTAAAAGTCAACCCCACCCCTATGTGCCCCTTAACTACATGAGATGGCTGACTAGGATCCTACCTAACTAGGCTGCAGGGTCTTTAAAATGGTAAAACACAATCATCATTAGTATTGGGCCCCTTGCTGCTTCTGTTAACGGGAGAAATCCAGGCAATGTAGCCCTGAATAGCATCACAGGGCTGGCCCTGTGTGCCTAGAAGGCATGTCTAGAGAACCCTGGGCCAGTGGACTGCAGGGGAAACATCTGTCACTAAGGACTTGTTTGGGGCAAAAATGCAGAAGGAGCAAATTCTTGCTTTGCCTTCTAGACAGCTCCAGGTTCTTCAAGCCTTTTATCTCCAAAGTCTCTCCACAGAATCCAGGCTCACAATCCAAGCCTGAGTTTTGGCACCAAGGGCTTCCTGGAGGCAGGGTCAGGGACTGTGAACTTGGAGGGAGGCAGAAAACGAGTTTCTGTGGCTCTGTCACCTGCAGACCGTCCATGTTTCCTGGACACCTGGGGATTACCAAGGCCTGTACTCAACACTGCTTTTGCCTTATGATCCTCAGCCCGCTCACCTGCAGGCCCATTGCATTCAGTTCCTGTCTGCCTCACTAAATTGCCCACATAAATTCCCCAGATGCACATACTTCTCGCCTGATGCAAAGCATGCTGGGACCTCATCATCTCCAGGAGCACACACACACTGCAGAGCACCCTTCATCCTGGAAACGGCCATCACTAATTCGATTTGCGGTACAGTGTGCCCTTGGCTTTTTTTTCCTGCGGTTTACTAATCGGTGTCCTTTGCTGGCTCCTCTCTCTGACCTCCAAATGTCAGCCTCCAGGTTAGCTCCTGAGCCTGCTACCTCTCTACACTTATGATCTCATCCATTCCATGACTTAAATGCCACATTGTACTCCTGCCTCCAGAATTTCCATATTCTGCTGATAACTCTGAAATTCACATCCTGATGGCTCTATTTAACATCAACCCTACATGCTAAACACACCCTTCTCCCAAAGCTACTGCCCTTCTCACATCTCCAGGAAGCAGTTCTGGTCTCCTCAGTAAGTTCCTTCAAAATACTGGTGTCTTGATTCTCCCTCTGTCCTCACAATGCTGCCACGCCCAACTTATCTTTAAATGCTTTTCCTTCCTAGCTCCAAACACTCGCTGAAACAAAAAGCCCCTTCCCCTTTAGTCTCCTCACACTCTGCCCACAAGGCACCAATAATTTTCTGCATCACCTCCATCTCCCTATGTGCGCGTTTACTCTTCCATGCCTTGCTCAGAGAGTGCGCCCGATGGAATATCCACTGCTACCTCCTTGTTGCACTGGAAAAAACTGAGATACCTTTATTCTTTATCACCGTCAAAACATGCAGGATGCAGTGGTTTTTCCCAACCAAGCTTTTCCCTAATTGTAACTAAGCTCCAAGCCAGCTCCTTCTCACCAATTTTCAGTACCTCCAGGCATACTTTTTTCTCTGTACAATGCTTCAACTCTCCCTAAAATAAACCGCTACACAGCCTCGGCTGTTCTATCTGAAATAGCCTTCTGTACATGATTCTTTCTCAACTTCGCTTTCATTTTCTCTACAGCATTATAGTGTACTCATGCATGGCCCCCCTCTTTCCCCACTAAGTGGGCAGCTGTTCTGCTCCCCATGCTTGATGCCTGGCACAACACCTGACTCACAAGACCATCTCAATATGCATTACAAGAGAAAACCAAGGAAAGTACCAAAGGCTGTGGCCCATCACGGTCTAGGACAAGAAAGTATTTGACATATAATCCATCAATCTTCCCCCCCAAAAAAATACAAAACATTTATAATCCTTTATGAAAAAAAATTTAATTTTCATTGTATAAAAAAACATTAAAAAATAAGAAAAAGTGGAAATGTTAGTAGGAGAGATGGATCAACAATTACGAATAAATGCTGCTCTTCCAGAGAACCTGGGGTTCAATTCCCAACACCCACGCCAAGTAGTTAACAATTGTCTGTAATCCCAGCTCCAAGGGAGACCCAGCACCTCTGGCCTCTGTGGGCATATGCAAACCTACACACCTACATACACACACTAGAAAATAATAAAACATTTCTTAAAGGAATGGAAAGGTCTACATTAATGGAGTGCTCTTTGAGGTCCAGTTGGAAGTGAGCCTGACTTGGCTTGGCCCAGGGTTGACAGTCATGGCCTCATGAGCAGGGCAGTGTATGTTACACCCTTCTAAGGGCAAAGATTCTGAGTCTCCGCAGTTCAACTACAAGTTTCAGCATTTACTACAACTCTAGCAGCTGGTTTCTACACACTGTGGAGAATGCAAAAGAAGGTTAAGGGGAAACTCAAAACAATGAATGCTTTGCTCCATCTTGGTGATCAGATTTTGCACTTAGAGTTTCTAACTAGGCTAATTTCAGAAGAGATGGCAGCATGTTACGCATGTTGCGCATGTTGCGCATGTTACGCATGTTGCGCATGTTATATTAACCACCAAACATAATGATCTGAACCTCCTGATCAGCTCCATCCTTTTTACCTCTTTCTTTTCTAATGATGTTGAAATCCGCATATCACTTCACTACAACAAGACCTTCTGATAGGGGTTGAAGAGATAGCTCAACACTAAAGAGCACCTACGACTGTACCAGGAGACCAGAGATCAGCTCCCAACACCCACATCCTGAAACTCCAGGAGATGTATTGTAGTCTCCATGAGTCTGTCATTGAACATGACCATTACGCAACACCAAATAATGGTTATTTTTTTTCTAAACACATCCTCATCAGGTAAAGCAAAAACAGAGAAGCAGGCTGGTCACAGTTCACGTGTTCTAGTTTTAGCATTTACTATCTGTGTGACCTTGAGGCAGGAACTTGGTGAACACACAGATGCTAATTCCCATTGCTTGAAATGATTCTGTCAAGACTTCAAACAGGAGGATCCACCAAGCACCCCGGAAGGCATGATTATCACCACTGTATGGTTTCCAAACATCACACTGAAGGATACATTAGACACCTACAAAAACAGTATGCATCCTGATTACTAAAAGTGACATGTGAACTCCAGCATCACTACCTAGTGTCATGAAACCCTGAACAAGTTACATAACCTCCCTGGGCCTCACTTTCCCCAGCTATAAAGTAGGGGAAGTGAATAACACCTAAACCGAGAGAGCTGTTGAAGATTAGTTGATACATGCAAATAAATGTAAATAGTGTTTGCTGAGGTAAATAGGAAAAATGCTTACTCGAAGATGTCCATGCCCCAATTCCAGATGCTAGAATATGGTAGGTATGTGGTGAAATGAGCTTTCGTGATAAAATTTAAGATGGTGAGATTATCCTAGAATATCCAGAGACAGCTCCTAAGAGCACAGGATCCTTGAAAGAAAAAGAACAAGGCCCCAAAGAGAAACAGAGAACAGAAGAGTGTAGAATGCCCCTCCCGCGAGATCCCAGTCTGGGAACAACTTCTAGAAGCTGGAGAACACAAGAAACAGTCTTTCCCAGAGACCAAGAATGCAATGCTGTTCTGCAATGCCTGAGCTTCCACCCAGCCCCACCTGCCTCACACTCCTAACCTCCAGATTCTCCTTCTTTGGTTACAGTTAGAGCAGCACACGACTACACCAGGTAAAGACAGCGCTACGTGAGTAAACACCGAGAAAGCGGTCTACACTGGCAGTTGGTGTGAACCACTCTGCTTACCGTCCCAGTGGGACTGGAGAGACTCAGACTCCTTGCAGGAAAGGAGGGTAAGAGGGTACTAGAGCAGTCCATCCCCAGAGCACAGCTTGGTCAGACAGCCCACATTTCCCTCTGCTCCAGGAGATGAGGAAATACTGAGTCAGCCTTTATTAGTAAAACTAATTTCCAGGAGGACTGGAGAGATAGATCAGCAGTTAAGAAAGAGTGCTTACTATTCATACAGAGGACTTGGATCCAGTTCCCAGTTCCCACAAGATGCCTCAGAACTGCCTATAACTCCTGTTACAGGAATCCATCGCCCTCTTGTGGCCTCTGCAGGTTCCTGCACACACATGGTACATATAAACTTACACAGGCACATGCACATATACATAAAAATAATAAATATTTATGACAGAAGTGATGGCACATGCCTTTAATCCTCACACTCAGGAAACAGAGGCAGACGGATCTCTGTGAGTTTGAGGCCAGCCTGCTCTACAACAGCAAGCTCCAGAACAGGTTCCAAAATTACAGAGAAACCCTGCCTCAAGAATCAATCAATCAATAAATAAATAAATATTTCAATTAATTTCCAAGAAAAGAAACATCAATGTAGTCATCTTGAACACTGTTTTAAAGTTGAGAAATTTGAAATATATTCAAGCTACTCTGAACCTCCGAAGAGGCAGGTACATTTCAGAAGGGATCTCAGTTTACCCAAGAAAAGCCACGCGGCTTAGACCAGTACAGGCAGAACAGCAAATGTGGCAGGAAGGAAATCAAATAATAAGGACAATTAAAGAAGACTGGTCTCCTGGTGTTTGACTGGGGCAACTGGGTATAAGACAGTGTCACTGAAGGAAAACGGGGTGCTGAAGGAGGAGAAAACAGAAGGGAAACTGATGCGTGCTGCAGCTACCGGGTGTACGTACGGCGGCGGTATCAGCGTCTATGCAAGTCTGGAGCAGAAAAGAGAATTCAAGGATGGATACCTAAGCAGCCAATATAATCGAGGATTTCAAGCACTGAGAACAAGTGAGATCGCCTGGAGAGCACGCACGTGCCCGCTTTTTATAATGGGAAATGGCTTACAGGGACGTTCTCACACATCCTCAATTAAGAACCCCTGCATTCAAGCTAAATACAGGCACTGCAACTTGGTTCAGGAGGGTCTGTCTTCCCAACACCACCAGTGTCATGGCTACTGAGCATTATCTAGTCAGTAGCGGCCTTATTCCACCTATCCCGAGAAAACACTGCAAGTCAGTCAATCCCAGGCACTCCACAGGGTTTCCTAACAGGACAAGCAAGTCCTTCAAATGCCGGCGTGACCTCTGCAGAGGCCAAAGAGAGAAAGAGAGACCTGGCCTGTCTGGTCGCAGTCAACAAGTCACAGACCACTGAGACATGGGTTTCCTAATGGAATGGGTTTCATTCCAGATCTGGAGCTTAATACACCTGGATTTCTTCCAGGAGACTGTGTGCAGTCATTAGTTCATGCACAGAAGTGACGTCACCATGTGACCATAAAGAATATTCAATTATATACTGTCCTCCCAAAACTCAGTCATTACTCATAAATCTCCCACTAGTTTAGGTAAGACTGACAGAAGCCACTCAGATATAGGTAGAAGACAAGAGTGTCACATGACTACAGAGGAGCTGAGGTTCCTGGCATGTCCTGGCGGGTACTCATGGGCCTTGTGACTGCACTTGGCAGCTGCTAGTCCCCAGGCAGGATCCGAACCCTGACCAGGAATGACAGCACCTTATGAACACTCTGCTTCAGAACAGGGGCTGGGCCTCCTGGTGTCCCCATCTCCACCCCACCTCCTCCCTGCGAGTCACCAGAGGGATGTTCAGATGAAAACCAAGGGGCTTCACCTTCACACGCCCAGGACCGCTGCATGGAACCACCTCCTCTGCACTGAGGCAACATTTTCGGCACCAAGTTATCATGTAAAATAACATTTTTGCAAGACAGATCATCTTTTTCAAACAATTACTGAAGGAAGTAGAACGAATATCTGGACTATAAAATATTTTAATAAAATGCAGCTTTACCACTTAGAAATCCACTAAATAACTACAATTAAGTGGCACTGTGCAAATTGACTATTGTCTAATGGCGTTCTTTCTTTAAATCACCACTTTCAAATCTGTTCACCACCCTCCCTCTCCCCTCTCTGCTCCCCAAAATGTTTACTAACGAAATTACTGACATTTCTCTCACGACTTACTATAGTAGCATTTCAACTGTATTTTAATAAATAAAGACTGCCTGAAGATCTGAGAGTAAAACAG
>LOEQ01010815.1:20086-33110 GCA_001685075.1 Bramus lutescens | reverse complement strand
CTGTTTTACTCTCAGATCTTCAGGCAGTCTTTATTTATTAAAATACAGTTGAAATGCTACTATAGTAAGTCGTGAGAGAAATGTCAGTAATTTCGTTAGTAAACATTTTGGGGAGCAGAGAGGGGAGAGGGAGGGTGGTGAACAGATTTGAAAGTGGTGATTTAAAGAAAGAACGCCATTAGACAATAGTCAATTTGCACAGTGCCACTTAATTGTAGTTATTTAGTGGATTTCTAAGTGGTAAAGCTGCATTTTATTAAAATATTTTATAGTCCAGATATTCGTTCTACTTCCTTCAGTAATTGTTTGAAAAAGATGATCTGTCTTGCAAAAATGTTATTTTACATGATAACTTGGTGCCGAAAATGTTGCCTCAGTGCAGAGGAGGTGGTTCCATGCAGCGGTCCTGGGCGTGTGAAGGTGAAGCCCCTTGGTTTTCATCTGAACATCCCTCTGGTGACTCGCAGGGAGGAGGTGGGGTGGAGATGGGGACACCAGGAGGCCCAGCCCCTGTTCTGAAGCAGAGTGTTCATAAGGTGCTGTCATTCCTGGTCAGGGTTCGGATCCTGCCTGGGGACTAGCAGCTGCCAAGTGCAGTCACAAGGCCCATGAGTACCCGCCAGGACATGCCAGGAACCTCAGCTCCTCTGTAGTCATGTGACACTCTTGTCTTCTACCTATATCTGAGTGGCTTCTGTCAGTCTTACCTAAACTAGTGGGAGATTTATGAGTAATGACTGAGTTTTGGGAGGACAGTATATAATTGAATATTCTTTATGGTCACATGGTGACGTCACTTCTGTGCATGAACTAATGACTGCACACAGTCTCCTGGAAGAAATCCAGGTGTATTAAGCTCCAGATCTGGAATGAAACCCATTCCATTAGGAAACCCATGTCTCAGTGGTCTGTGACTTGTTGACTGCGACCAGACAGGCCAGGTCTCTCTTTCTCTCTTTGGCCTCTGCAGAGGTCACGCCGGCATTTGAAGGACTTGCTTGTCCTGTTAGGAAACCCTGTGGAGTGCCTGGGATTGACTGACTTGCAGTGTTTTCTCGGGATAGGTGGAATAAGGCCGCTACTGACTAGATAATGCTCAGTAGCCATGACACTGGTGGTGTTGGGAAGACAGACCCTCCTGAACCAAGTTGCAGTGCCTGTATTTAGCTTGAATGCAGGGGTTCTTAATTGAGGATGTGTGAGAACGTCCCTGTAAGCCATTTCCCATTATAAAAAGCGGGCACGTGCGTGCTCTCCAGGCGATCTCACTTGTTCTCAGTGCTTGAAATCCTCGATTATATTGGCTGCTTAGGTATCCATCCTTGAATTCTCTTTTCTGCTCCAGACTTGCATAGACGCTGATACCGCCGCCGTACGTACACCCGGTAGCTGCAGCACGCATCAGTTTCCCTTCTGTTTTCTCCTCCTTCAGCACCCCGTTTTCCTTCAGTGACACTGTCTTATACCCAGTTGCCCCAGTCAAACACCAGGAGACCAGTCTTCTTTAATTGTCCTTATTATTTGATTTCCTTCCTGCCACATTTGCTGTTCTGCCTGTACTGGTCTAAGCCGCGTGGCTTTTCTTGGGTAAACTGAGATCCCTTCTGAAATGTACCTGCCTCTTCGGAGGTTCAGAGTAGCTTGAATATATTTCAAATTTCTCAACTTTAAAACAGTGTTCAAGATGACTACATTGATGTTTCTTTTCTTGGAAATTAATTGAAATATTTATTTATTTATTGATTGATTGATTCTTGAGGCAGGGTTTCTCTGTAATTTTGGAACCTGTTCTGGAGCTTGCTGTTGTAGAGCAGGCTGGCCTCAAACTCACAGAGATCCGTCTGCCTCTGTTTCCTGAGTGTGAGGATTAAAGGCATGTGCCATCACTTCTGTCATAAATATTTATTATTTTTATGTATATGTGCATGTGCCTGTGTAAGTTTATATGTACCATGTGTGTGCAGGAACCTGCAGAGGCCACAAGAGGGCGATGGATTCCTGTAACAGGAGTTATAGGCAGTTCTGAGGCATCTTGTGGGAACTGGGAACTGGATCCAAGTCCTCTGTATGAATAGTAAGCACTCTTTCTTAACTGCTGATCTATCTCTCCAGTCCTCCTGGAAATTAGTTTTACTAATAAAGGCTGACTCAGTATTTCCTCATCTCCTGGAGCAGAGGGAAATGTGGGCTGTCTGACCAAGCTGTGCTCTGGGGATGGACTGCTCTAGTACCCTCTTACCCTCCTTTCCTGCAAGGAGTCTGAGTCTCTCCAGTCCCACTGGGACGGTAAGCAGAGTGGTTCACACCAACTGCCAGTGTAGACCGCTTTCTCGGTGTTTACTCACGTAGCGCTGTCTTTACCTGGTGTAGTCGTGTGCTGCTCTAACTGTAACCAAAGAAGGAGAATCTGGAGGTTAGGAGTGTGAGGCAGGTGGGGCTGGGTGGAAGCTCAGGCATTGCAGAACAGCATTGCATTCTTGGTCTCTGGGAAAGACTGTTTCTTGTGTTCTCCAGCTTCTAGAAGTTGTTCCCAGACTGGGATCTCGCGGGAGGGGCATTCTACACTCTTCTGTTCTCTGTTTCTCTTTGGGGCCTTGTTCTTTTTCTTTCAAGGATCCTGTGCTCTTAGGAGCTGTCTCTGGATATTCTAGGATAATCTCACCATCTTAAATTTTATCACGAAAGCTCATTTCACCACATACCTACCATATTCTAGCATCTGGAATTGGGGCATGGACATCTTCGAGTAAGCATTTTTCCTATTTACCTCAGCAAACACTATTTACATTTATTTGCATGTATCAACTAATCTTCAACAGCTCTCTCGGTTTAGGTGTTATTCACTTCCCCTACTTTATAGCTGGGGAAAGTGAGGCCCAGGGAGGTTATGTAACTTGTTCAGGGTTTCATGACACTAGGTAGTGATGCTGGAGTTCACATGTCACTTTTAGTAATCAGGATGCATACTGTTTTTGTAGGTGTCTAATGTATCCTTCAGTGTGATGTTTGGAAACCATACAGTGGTGATAATCATGCCTTCCGGGGTGCTTGGTGGATCCTCCTGTTTGAAGTCTTGACAGAATCATTTCAAGCAATGGGAATTAGCATCTGTGTGTTCACCAAGTTCCTGCCTCAAGGTCACACAGATAGTAAATGCTAAAACTAGAACACGTGAACTGTGACCAGCCTGCTTCTCTGTTTTTGCTTTACCTGATGAGGATGTGTTTAGAAAAAAAATAACCATTATTTGGTGTTGCGTAATGGTCATGTTCAATGACAGACTCATGGAGACTACAATACATCTCCTGGAGTTTCAGGATGTGGGTGTTGGGAGCTGATCTCTGGTCTCCTGGTACAGTCGTAGGTGCTCTTTAGTGTTGAGCTATCTCTTCAACCCCTATCAGAAGGTCTTGTTGTAGTGAAGTGATATGCGGATTTCAACATCATTAGAAAAGAAAGAGGTAAAAAGGATGGAGCTGATCAGGAGGTTCAGATCATTATGTTTGGTGGTTAATATAACATGCGCAACATGCGTAACATGCGCAACATGCGCAACATGCGTAACATGCTGCCATCTCTTCTGAAATTAGCCTAGTTAGAAACTCTAAGTGCAAAATCTGATCACCAAGATGGAGCAAAGCATTCATTGTTTTGAGTTTCCCCTTAACCTTCTTTTGCATTCTCCACAGTGTGTAGAAACCAGCTGCTAGAGTTGTAGTAAATGCTGAAACTTGTAGTTGAACTGCGGAGACTCAGAATCTTTGCCCTTAGAAGGGTGTAACATACACTGCCCTGCTCATGAGGCCATGACTGTCAACCCTGGGCCAAGCCAAGTCAGGCTCACTTCCAACTGGACCTCAAAGAGCACTCCATTAATGTAGACCTTTCCATTCCTTTAAGAAATGTTTTATTATTTTCTAGTGTGTGTATGTAGGTGTGTAGGTTTGCATATGCCCACAGAGGCCAGAGGTGCTGGGTCTCCCTTGGAGCTGGGATTACAGACAATTGTTAACTACTTGGCGTGGGTGTTGGGAATTGAACCCCAGGTTCTCTGGAAGAGCAGCATTTATTCGTAATTGTTGATCCATCTCTCCTACTAACATTTCCACTTTTTCTTATTTTTTAATGTTTTTTTATACAATGAAAATTAAATTTTTTTTCATAAAGGATTATAAATGTTTTGTATTTTTTTGGGGGGGAAGATTGATGGATTATATGTCAAATACTTTCTTGTCCTAGACCGTGATGGGCCACAGCCTTTGGTACTTTCCTTGGTTTTCTCTTGTAATGCATATTGAGATGGTCTTGTGAGTCAGGTGTTGTGCCAGGCATCAAGCATGGGGAGCAGAACAGCTGCCCACTTAGTGGGGAAAGAGGGGGGCCATGCATGAGTACACTATAATGCTGTAGAGAAAATGAAAGCGAAGTTGAGAAAGAATCATGTACAGAAGGCTATTTCAGATAGAACAGCCGAGGCTGTGTAGCGGTTTATTTTAGGGAGAGTTGAAGCATTGTACAGAGAAAAAAGTATGCCTGGAGGTACTGAAAATTGGTGAGAAGGAGCTGGCTTGGAGCTTAGTTACAATTAGGGAAAAGCTTGGTTGGGAAAAACCACTGCATCCTGCATGTTTTGACGGTGATAAAGAATAAAGGTATCTCAGTTTTTTCCAGTGCAACAAGGAGGTAGCAGTGGATATTCCATCGGGCGCACTCTCTGAGCAAGGCATGGAAGAGTAAACGCGCACATAGGGAGATGGAGGTGATGCAGAAAATTATTGGTGCCTTGTGGGCAGAGTGTGAGGAGACTAAAGGGGAAGGGGCTTTTTGTTTCAGCGAGTGTTTGGAGCTAGGAAGGAAAAGCATTTAAAGATAAGTTGGGCGTGGCAGCATTGTGAGGACAGAGGGAGAATCAAGACACCAGTATTTTGAAGGAACTTACTGAGGAGACCAGAACTGCTTCCTGGAGATGTGAGAAGGGCAGTAGCTTTGGGAGAAGGGTGTGTTTAGCATGTAGGGTTGATGTTAAATAGAGCCATCAGGATGTGAATTTCAGAGTTATCAGCAGAATATGGAAATTCTGGAGGCAGGAGTACAATGTGGCATTTAAGTCATGGAATGGATGAGATCATAAGTGTAGAGAGGTAGCAGGCTCAGGAGCTAACCTGGAGGCTGACATTTGGAGGTCAGAGAGAGGAGCCAGCAAAGGACACCGATTAGTAAACCGCAGGAAAAAAAAGCCAAGGGCACACTGTACCGCAAATCGAATTAGTGATGGCCGTTTCCAGGATGAAGGGTGCTCTGCAGTGTGTGTGTGCTCCTGGAGATGATGAGGTCCCAGCATGCTTTGCATCAGGCGAGAAGTATGTGCATCTGGGGAATTTATGTGGGCAATTTAGTGAGGCAGACAGGAACTGAATGCAATGGGCCTGCAGGTGAGCGGGCTGAGGATCATAAGGCAAAAGCAGTGTTGAGTACAGGCCTTGGTAATCCCCAGGTGTCCAGGAAACATGGACGGTCTGCAGGTGACAGAGCCACAGAAACTCGTTTTCTGCCTCCCTCCAAGTTCACAGTCCCTGACCCTGCCTCCAGGAAGCCCTTGGTGCCAAAACTCAGGCTTGGATTGTGAGCCTGGATTCTGTGGAGAGACTTTGGAGATAAAAGGCTTGAAGAACCTGGAGCTGTCTAGAAGGCAAAGCAAGAATTTGCTCCTTCTGCATTTTTGCCCCAAACAAGTCCTTAGTGACAGATGTTTCCCCTGCAGTCCACTGGCCCAGGGTTCTCTAGACATGCCTTCTAGGCACACAGGGCCAGCCCTGTGATGCTATTCAGGGCTACATTGCCTGGATTTCTCCCGTTAACAGAAGCAGCAAGGGGCCCAATACTAATGATGATTGTGTTTTACCATTTTAAAGACCCTGCAGCCTAGTTAGGTAGGATCCTAGTCAGCCATCTCATGTAGTTAAGGGGCACATAGGGGTGGGGTTGACTTTTAAAATTGGAGATAGTGGGACTGGGCGGATGGCTCATCAGTTAAGAGCACTGGCTGCTCTTCCAGAAAACCCAGGTTCTTTTCCCAGCACCTACATGCTGACTCAACTGAGAATTCCTCCAATTCCTGGGACCCTGATACCCTCTTCCACCCTCATTGGGCATTACACACATGAGTTGCCGAGACATACACTCAATCAAAAGATCCATACACATAAAAATAAATTAATATTCAAAAATCAAACTATATTATACCGTAGTCATATGGGAATGGGTGCCTCTTGTAGTTCCGTGTCGGAGGACAGCTGCACCCGGGGGAATGGATTGCTTTCGAAGGGGAGTCTCATGCAGCAGCACCAAGAGGAAGCCTCTGAGCAGCTGACACAGATGGACTGGGAAGTTAGAAGAGCCACGGCCTCTGAATGTGAGGCCTTTTGGGTGGGAGAGGGAAAGACGACCATCTTTCCAGGTGTAACTTAAGGAAGAAGGTGTCCGATCAGCTGTGCTTGAGTGACCACAGTAACTAGTCCCCAGTGGCTAGTGTCCTCCCGGGGGCAGATCGTTATGCAACGTGTTCAGGCTCAGCTGCGGATGCGGTCATTGATTTTGTTCATAGGATCGAGTGGACACTGATCCTGGTCTGCTGGTCTACCTTGTTGTAGGCTCTGAATTAGCTCTGCCCTATTTCTTTGATATGTGTGATTTTGTTCCCCCTCAGCTTTTGTCTTTCACCACTAGCAGAGGAAATCAGATACGACCTTCTTCCCTGCCTGTGTGTGCAGTACAACACCAAGGCTGCCTCCCTATAGAACTGATTAGCAAATCAAAGGCTAAGCTGCCTTTCTCACAAGTGATTTTCTTGCCCTACAGAAAACTGTCATTTTCAATATTCCTGTTAGTATTCTTTGACCTGTCAGCATAATTGAAACGTTACCTATCATTTCTGTTTCTTTGATGCACACCCTGAGTATATTCTTTTTAGGTCACGGCACCCCCCCTCGCCCCCAGCCATGTATATGGAATTTGCTCATGAGGTATATATTAAGGACTTAGGCTGTTTGGAGGGAGACTTTATTCTAGTGCGTAATATACTTTAAAAATGGTTTTCATTAGACCATTAATACTGCTATAGCCCGAGGCCATGCTTTTCTACGTGTACTTAACTCAATATCAAATCCCGGGCACTGGTCATTAATTGTATCTTTAGAGTTGCAATGAAAGTAAAAGTCCTCTTTAATGCTTGTCGGCTCCCTCTTCCTGAAATGTCTCCCGTCATATTTGTATTGGGTAATATGCAGGTTTGGGAGCAAGGCCTTATAGCAAAAGCTTTCCCTAGACTGATTCTTTTATTCCCCCTCCTCCCATTGAGCAGGTTGAACTACAGGCAGCTTGGCTGTGTACATGGGTCCAAAGCAAACCCCCCTTCCCACCAGATAGCTCTAGAAGGATGCATTCAAATCTGGCACCCACACACAGTACCTCTAAAAGCTCTGCGAGTCCACTAAAGCCTCATTTTAGGGAGATGTGTGAGTCCGCTCAGGTTGGGAACTTGCTTGCCTGTGACCTCTGTGGCGAGCAGGCCCCATTGGAGGGATGTTTGTTTCCAGTACTGGAACTCAGCAGGATGAGTCATAGCGATTTCAGGAAGCGGCTCCAGTCTGCTGTGCTGTGATAATGCGTGAAGGAATGTCTCCATTTACTCCACGCAATGTTTAGGAAGGTATGGACAGAGATGCCGTAGGTTTGACTCTTAAACATTTTTATGTTGGGGGTTTGGACTTGGGGCTACAGCTGGAGATAGCTTTTGAACGTTTATTTATTTAGAACATCACATAGCTTTCCCACTTGGAGAATGAAAATTTCAGTTGGTTGGACCTTGTTCTGTCAGCTCCCAAGCTGTTTTGAAAGCCACAGCTTTGGATATCTGTGATTCTGCACCCTTTCTCCGCCACATGCCCAGAGCTGGAGGGCGGGACATACCACACCACACCCAGTGCGACAGGTCTTCATCTTGCTTGCCTGCAACGCCTTAGGGCCAAATAACACACCTTTGCAAGGCTCAGCTGCTTACAGGATCTCACTGAGCAGCTCTTGCTGGCCTAGAACTTGCAAGGTAGACCAAACTGGCCTTGAAGTCACAGATATTCTCCTGCCTCTGCCTCCTCTCTCTACTGTTTTTTTCTACTGTATTTATTTATGTGCTTGTGTAAGTCAGAGAACAAGTTCCAGGAGTTGAATTTTCTCCTGCCATTTGGGTCCTGGGGATCAAGGTCATTGCACCAAGCTTGGTGGCATACTCTGGGTATTCCTGCCTTTTTGTAACACTATTTTCACTGTTTTGATACTTTCCTGGAAATAACCATCCTTATATTTTTATTTTATTTTATTTTATTTTTTGTTGTTGTTAGGGTAAAGAGATGGCCCAGTGTTTGAGAACACTGGCTGCTCTTTCAGAGGACTTGTGTTCAATTCCTAGCACCCACAGGACAGGTCCCAAATGTCTGTAACTTCAATTCTAGGAGATATGATGCTGTCTTCTGATCTACAAGGGCATGTGGTACACACAGGCAAAACACTCAGGCACATAATAAAAATGAAAATTAAGAAGGATTTTCTTTTTTAATTTTTAGTGGCTAAAGTCTGTTTCGTGATTGTTTCTACCCTGTGGTGATCTACTTTTAGAACATTTCGGTGTGTTTTTTTTTTTCCTCTTCCCTTCTTTCCTTTTTGCCTTTCTGATAATGGAACTTAATTGTTAACCATGGGGATAAATATTATTTTAAACCCTAAGGTAAGCTTTTTGGGACCAGGTGCACAGGCTTTTGTATATGTGTGCTGGTGTGCGTGTGTGTGAGTGTTTATGTCTGTGGATGTGTGCATGCGTGTGTTCTTACAATGTCATCTTATATATTCAAAGACATCAGTATATACCTTAGGTGTTTTTGTCTTCCCACAGTGTGGCCTTATGCCCAACCCTGGGCTTTCAGTTCAGAACTGTTGTGCAGAAACATGACAAATGCGTGTGCATCTTTCCTATACTTGGAACTGAGTACATGGGGTAGAAACAAAGTCAGAGATGGTTCCTCCTGCCATTAGCTGCTCTGTTCTGTAAAACAAGGTTGTTGGGATGGCAAGCCGCTGAGTGTGGGGATCAGTTAACAACAACACCACGCCCTGAAGGTCACACAGCGAAATAAAAACATCCCCAATGACGTGGTAGGGCATGCTTGTATTAAGGGCTAAAGTGGAATATTCTTGTTCAGTTTCTTTCTTTGTTTGTTTGTTTTTTTGATTGGGCAAATTAACTCCAATCTATTTTGCTTAAATTTAAAATCCCACTCGTGAATATAGCATACGTCAGCATTTGTGATTCTGGAGACCTGAACACGAAACAGTCCCCAAATAGCTTGGTCATTCTCTTGTACTTTATAAATACGTTTGGATAAAGAGGGCGGCTACAGAGTGGCAGTTCAGTCCCAGCCGCCCTTCTATTGTGCGTCTGTGCTCACAGAAGTGGGAAGGGCGAGCGACTGCGTACTTTGGTAGAACCACAGTCACGGTTCATATAGCTACCTCTTTCTTTTCTTTCAGGGCCAGCTTTCAATATTGCAAGAGAAGATAGACCATTTGGAGCGCTTGCTAGCCGAAAATAATGAGATCATCTCAAATATCAGAGACTCAGTCATCAACCTGAGTGAGTCTGTGGAGGACGGTCCGAAAGGTTCACCGGGCAATGGAAGCCAGGGCTTGGCGCGCCTGCTTTCCTCACAGTCAGCCCTCCAGGCCGACCCCAAGGACTGTTTCTTTGCCTCACAGAGTGGAAGCCAGCATCCAGATGTGCAGGTAACGGAGAGTCGCTGGTAGCCAGCGGCCCTTTTGCTTGTTTTCAGATTCACTTTTGTGTCTGTTCTTATTCGGCAACTTTTTAAGCTCTGGACTCCAGTTTCTCCTTCTCACTATCGTTTTTCTTTGTTAGTGGTCTAATCCACTCCTCCTGTGCTTCTGTCTATTTTCTTCTGAACCCCGCCATTTCGCTTGCTTTACTGCCTTTCTATCTTCTGTAGTGGTTGAAAAATCCTTAAAGATTTAATTTGCCTAAGTGATAATTTTACCTGCTCTTGGAGGAGACAGTCACATTCCAATGTCACTCTGCACCTTCCCTATGCAGCATCAGAGTAGATATTTGGAGGAGGCTCCTCTGGTAGGGCAGGGAGTGATCTAGAGCTGTACTTTCCACTATGGAGAGTGCCCTCCACACATGGCTGCAAGCACTCACAATGTTGCCCTTTGATTTGGGATACACTCTGAAAGTTTGTAATGGAAACACAGAGTGTTTTGGCCTTCATGTATAAAGTATCTTTATTTTTTGTATTAATTATAGGTTGGTTTGATAATACCATGGGTAACTTAGATAAAATCTTTATTTAAATTTTTATTGTTTTCATTTTATTAGACTATTTAAGATTGCCATGTTGGACTTAAACTCTTTCACTTGGACAACCCTGTTCTGGGGGGTAATGGAACTGAAAAATCCAGAAGGGGATAGAACATGATATAATCTTGAGGCCATGGCTCACAGGCCAAGCTGTCAGTGGGAAGCAGTGTGGCTGGCCAGGCCCTGTACCTGTACCCTCATGGTTAGCTAGTGCGTGGGCAGATCCTGGTGGGGCCAGAGTCCTGGGCTTCCCAGGTTACCTGTTTCCTTGGGGCTTGGTTTCGTTTTGCTTCTTACTGAGTTCTTCTTTGTACCACCTTTGTCCACTGTGGTAGGGGGATGGCAAAATGGCAGGCTCTTTTGTTGTTGCTTGTTTGGTCTAAACGTGGGCTGTTTTTACTGTGGTTGCAGAGCCACTGTGCCTGTGTCAGAGGGAGGAGGGAGGTTGTTTACTATAGGGCTGAAGAAGGGATTGGCAGTTCCTCCAGATGCTTCCCTCTGCCCGGCTGTGCTCCACAGATTTTCTGGCTTATCCTTGGAGTCTTAGTTGTAGGCATTCAAGGCATGAGTCCCAAAACAAGAGAAAGTTATTGTCTTAAACTGTTTCATGATCACGTTACTTAATTTTCTGATATTCTTTTTTTTGTGATATTTTATACTAATACATAGTTTTTGTAGCCTGTTCAGTTTTTAACAATTTAAATGTTCTTGGTTGTGTTGTCAAGTTTAGTATCACAGAGAATATGAGGGATAAAAAGGTCAAGTTTTATGTTTTGGGTGGGACACTGTTTTTTCCTTTATGTCCAAAATGAATTATTATCTACAAGGAATTATGCATTCAGAAGCTAGAAGACATGTATTTGGGTTTTGAGGTGCGGTCTCACTTTGTGGCGACTTTCCTGCCTCAGCATTGTGATGGAACTGTAGGTATACACCACTACACCTGGCTGTAGAAACACATTGGACCCCTTAAAGTTAAATCTCAGTTTAAAAAATTTTATTTCGTTTGTATTTTAGAATAAAAAAATACAGCATTTGACAAATAGAAAAATACACTTGAGTTCTCAGTCAGATACAGACTTAGAAGGTAGCTGAGGCTGATTATGAAGCCGGCGCCCCAAGTGAGGTAAGAAGTTGTGTTGAGGACGTATTTGCAAATGTTGAAATATTTGGTCATAACCAAACTTCACGAGAAATCTTTTGTTGCGTTTCTGTTCTCCTGTTAAATCACACTGGCACTAAAAGCAAAAGGAGGAATTCTAATAAATGAATGAAATCATATTTACCAAAAGCAGATGGGGCGGGCTTACTTATGAGGGTAGTTATGTAGCACAATTAGCCTTTCAAGCCTTTGAATGATTTTGGCCTTAAAAATTTCAATTGATTTTTATATTGTTTTATTTGATTATATATTGACAAAAGAAACAGCAAAGAATATCCTTGAGCAAATATTGACCAGCCTTAAGTATAGCTTAACAATGGTTAGAGTTTAACTATTTTTCTTTCATATTTTTAGATGTTGGATGTTTATGATCTGATTCCTTTTGATAACCCAGATGGTGGCGTTTGGAAGCAAGGATTTGACATTAAATATGAAGCTGATGAGTGGGACAGTGAGCCCCTTCAAGTTTTTGTGGTGCCTCATTCCCATAATGACCCAGGTAAGCCCTCATAGCTCTGACAAGCTTGCGCAGAACCCGTGTCCCGTAATGAGGGTCCGGTCAAGCTTATGTCTCCCTGACTTCACAGTGATCTTCTATCCCATCCTCATTGTACTAACTTATGTGCAGGAAACAGTGATAAACACAAGAAGGATTTGGGGGACATACATTTCAGGGTACTGTGGTTTATTTTATTTGCTTCTGGTGAAATATTGCATGGGAGGGCTGGAGGCCTAGTGATAAGTTAAGAGCACTAAAATCATTCTTGTACAGGACCCAGATTCAATTCCCGATCCCACAAGGTGGTTCACAACTTATCCTAATTCCAGTTTCAGGAGATGCCTCACCCTCTTCTGATGTCAGCTGGCCTGGGGTATGCACGTGGACGAGCAGGCAAAGTGTTCATACATATAAAGTAAAATAAATCTAACACATTAAAAAATACTTCATGAGAGAATCACTTTCTCCTGTAAATTCCACTTGCAAAAGGCGGAGTGCTCATTGGAAGATTTGAGTCTTTAACCCAGAGAAGCAGAAGCAGTGGTTTGGGAGCTTTGGTGGAGGGGTCTAAGCCCTAGCCTGGGCCCGTAGACCAAGATGGCTTTAGGGAGGTCACTTAATCCCTCGGTGGACAAGGTTTTTATCCAGAACAATCAGGACGATAGTATCTTCCCAGGATGAGATGTAAAGGAACCCTGCGTGACACAAAGACAGCTGTGATTATTGTAATCACTGTTATTTCCCACGAAGGCTTTTATTTGTCGAGGCCAGTGATCCCCCTCCCCCAAGGTAAGGGGAAATTGCTATAATTTCAGCGGTGCACGTGATTAGATGTGCCTGCTTACTGGTGTGAACATGCAGCACCAAGTGAGAGCCCAGTGAATTTAGTACAGTAGTTCCCGAGGCTGGATTTCTAAACATTTTTTTTTTTTGGAAGACT
>LOEQ01010815.1:0-19973 GCA_001685075.1 Bramus lutescens | reverse complement strand
CTGCTTCTATCCTTTGCTAGTTTACTGGATGCTCTCTTTCCGATGTCCTCTTCCCGTGATGTAAGTGCAACTCACAGCTTCGGGGCCTGAACGCAGTTCGCTTTCCTCTTTTGGTTTCTCCGAAGTCCTTTTTTCCGTCATTTCCCCTTCCCCCTGTGCTCAGTTCCCACCAGCTCCCTTCCTGTTGCTCTGTGACTTAAGCACTCAACCGTAATATTAAAAGTCTTGGTTTACTGGGCAGGCTGCTGAGTGTTTTGCAAATAGCTGATGCCGAGGAGAAGAGGTTGGTGGCACCGATCACGGGAAACGTGCTATCATCTTGTCACGGTGACACAGCAGTTGAGAGTACTGGGATCCCTCCTGTCGCGCTCACCTGCGTTTCTCTCTCGAGTAAACCTGAGTAACAAAGCACACGTTTCCTCTTGCCTATTGCTGATTCTCAGCCTAATACGGAAGTTCTTCTTTGGGCTGTCTGTATATTCCTTTACTGTAGGCACACACCGTACGCATACCCATACTTGCACATATGCACGAGTTTAGAAATATACAGTGTTTGTACTGAGCTTACTCACTGCGTTTAAGCTCACCCAGGGCTAGGGCTTTGTCTCACCTACTGCCTTTTGTGGACCGGCTAGACCAGCAACTGACAGCTAGCACCATCATCTCGGTTCTGCTCCCAAGTCATTGCAATAGTAATAGACTGTCTAGGTTAGGGTCAAACACTTGGCCTGTTGCTTGTCTCTTGTTTTCCGTTAACTCCCATCTTTTCTGGTGTCTCCTTATTTCTATCTCTTTAAGAAGCATTTTTTTTTTTTTTTGAAAACGCTCTTGGCACTCTGTAGAGTAACAGCAGTTTTAAGCTCTTTGAGGGCAGGGATTTCTTAGATTCCCCGTTTGTTCGCATTATAGTTCCGGCTGTAGTATGCTGTTTTGTGCGAGGACATCCATAATAACTGTTTCTGAGTGCAATAAATGGATCTGTCTGTTGGTATCCTAGCAACCACACTGGACTCTTTTGTCTTAGGAGAAGATGTTAATGACCCTTACCCTAAGGCCCTTTGCCACTTGAGTTAAAAACAGTGGTCAGAAACAGACCCATTAAACCTAATGCTCCATGAAAGCAAAATGAGAGACGAACCCACATGATTCCCTAGCAAAATAAAGCATTGATCACCCAGATTATCCCGTGACAAATGAAAACATTCAGATCATGAAAAATCACTGTGTTAATAGGGAGAAAACAGGAAAATATGTGCGTGTGTATTCTAAGTCAAACTACAACCGTAATGGGAAATCTTTGTAGAATACTCCCAAATGAATGTGCAATTAGGCAATTTACTTTCTAAATGAGATTTATAGAAAGTTGTTTGCATTTTCTGCAGCAACAATTTAAAACAAGCTTTGACTCAATAGTTTGTTTCATCAGTGGGTTTATGTCTGTTGGAAATAGAAATACATGAAATAGATTTTTAAACAGTCCCTTCACAAAGAATTTATGGTGTATACATGCATACATGGATACACACACATGTGTGCAGATTGTTTCCTTTTGGGGATGAGCTCGTATTAGTAGGTAAGACAAGATAATTCTTAATAAATTTCCTAATTAAGTCTTCCAGGCCACAAGGATATGTCACCCAGCATTCAAATGGCTTACACGAATTCAAACAGAACAGAAAAGGAGTTGTAGGTAAATGTTGATAGCTCTGCACCATTATGGATTTGAAAAGTTTTGACACATGGACCATGAAATTAAATATGAGTCGATGGATACATGTTCATGTTATATTTAATAAACTGATTAGAACACAATTATAGCACCTCTGTATCTACAATCTTAATTCTTCACTTCTCACTAGTTAAACTGCCAAAATAGTTAGTTAATTTTCCTTCAAAGAAATCCCAGTGTGTAGAGAAAAGATAAGGTAGACTGGATGGAAGTGTGAACAGCATCTTGTCAGTGTGAGGCAGTTTGTAAAATGCACAGTAGATTGTAATGCCCTGTGGTGTGACTCTAAACAGAAGGGAGAGCTAGTCACTAAGTTATACCAGAAAGCAATTTTATTTTGTGCATTTATAACTCTTTAGAAAAAAAATTGATTTAATGCATGATGGGATTTTGCCCATTTTTAAAACCAAGAAAATGCATTTTTTTGTGTTTCGTATTACATAATAATTAGAAATGGATTTGTTTATATATCTGTGGCTAAAGTTCAAAAAGACTAAAAACATGAAATCACAGTCTGACTTTCAAAGATTTTGGTTAAATATTACACTGTTGGAATTTGAAAGTGTTTGGCCAGCTGTTGTTAGTGAATGTCTACTTGTATCAAAGTGGAGAAGGAAGCCAGTGAGACGGATAGCGGCTGGCTGTGGTGTCAGCACGGGGAGAAAGTCCAACTCTGTTTAGCCGTGCAGGGTAAACAGTGTTCTTTGGTTTTGACAACCATTATGGAAAAGGTCAATTCCCTCAGCCCACATAGCATGAGGAAGAACTGAGGGACAGGGTTTTTTGTCCATCCTGTGCCAGGGAAGGGGAGAGTCATATGCTAAGCCATGTTAAATGGTATAGTAAGTTGTTGGAAGTCAGTCAATGATAAATTCTCAGAGGCTGATGAATCGAAGCTCAGGATTGTCTCATTCTAAAATTCATGTTCTTCCCATTCACCACCCTGTTTCTTAGGACATTTATTTAATTCAAACAGATTCTGTATCTTCTTTTTTAAATGGGGAGTTGCCAATATAACACATTTGCCTGAATGTCTGAGTTGTTAATAAAGTTAGCAAATAAAAATTCAGGACACTTAGCCAAACTTGAATTTCTAGTAAACACTGGATAGGTTTGTTTTTTTCTACGTGAATGTGTATTCCAAGTTTTAGATCAGTCATATTTATGTTAAATGTTTACTTGCTATTTATTTGAAATTCAGATTTAACTTGGCATCTTGCTCTTTATCTGAATGATAGCATTTGAGAATTAAATA
The DNA here is from genome assembly GCA_001685075.1 of Bramus lutescens. Classification (NCBI taxonomy): domain Eukaryota; kingdom Metazoa; phylum Chordata; class Mammalia; order Rodentia; family Cricetidae; genus Bramus; species Bramus lutescens. The sequence goes on along the minus strand of LOEQ01010815.1, from coordinate 16,989 downwards.
ACAGCTTTGTGGAATTCTGTGTTTAAGAGGGAAAATGTGAGTACTGAGATTCGTTTTTAGAGGAAGAAAGATCTGGTGATTTGGGCCATTGGTGGACTTCGTTCTTGAGGCATACACATGTCAGTTGCTCTTGAGGGATGTGGGTGACCATTGTACATCTGACTCTGATTTCAACCTCCATCTATTTTCTTAGCTGGGATGTATGAGAACTCACCAATGCCATAGTAACAAAAGCTAGTACTAACACTTAGGTCCATGTTCCAGAGGTTTCCTATCATTCTGTGCATATACGTGTGTTAAAACCCTTGCTCCACTCAGCAGCACTAAGATATTCTATAACATTACCCTCACATTGCAGAAGAAAAGTCAGGAGAGATAATAAGAAATCTGCCCGTGGCAGAGTGGATTTAGCACATGTGACATTGGCTTCTGAACCATGACTTGAGAATGGTTCTTCAGTATAAAACTACCTTTCATTGGTACATTACTGAAGCCACAGGCAGAGCACACGGAGAAGTTAAGTACTGTCATAGCTAGCGTTATCTATGCTAGTAATATTAAACACAAAAATAATCTTATTAACTTCATGCAAAAGTGGACATATCATTATGCTATTTTCTATTCTTTTTTCCTTTTGATTTATTCCTGTTGAAATGGATGTCTGTGCCTTGAAATACAGGGCCTTTTTTATTGCTATGTTTTCCTCTATGATTAGGCGTGAGTTAGAAGCAGCGTTTTCCAGCTTTTAAAGTGATTTCCAGAAACTGTGGTACTTTCCATAACTTGTGTGACCCTAAGTCTGAATAACCCACGTGTGTACTGTAAGAATTGCCTATCAATGCCTTTAATATAACCCCCTCCCACAAAATTTTAATTAGCTACCCTCTGTGTGGCGAGGTGCCAGTACATGTTCACAGAGTCCCCTTAGCAGAGAAGAGGGATAATCTTAGCATAGATGGATAACTTCTTTGGGAGCCTGATCTCGTTTTTAGTATCAGATATCAAGGTATGCAGGTCTCTTAATGGGCACTTAGGCAAACAGTATGGGTGAGGAACTCGGGAATTACACAGCTGCATGACGAGCCCACGCTCAGCTATTCTAAGGGGTAATGCAGATCCATTCTGTGGTGTGGGGTGAAGTTTCCAACATAGGCCTCTCAGATGCATTAAAAGGCGCCATATCTCAAACAGTGTTATGGGAGTGAAGCTGATAGGCTTGGAAAACTATTAGATGATGCTGAGCCACCCAGAACGAAAGGTTATCTTCCTTCAGAAACCTGAGTTGAAAGCATCTAGAGTTTTAGAGGAATCAGCAGGTTTGTAGGTTTGCAGAGTCTTTGGAGGAGCCTCAACCTCATTTTTGGCACTCCACACATCCTGGAAACTTCTTCAGCCACGAAGTTCTCTTAACTTCACCTGGATGCCCTCTTGAGTCCTTTACCCCATTTCTACTCCACTCTGTAACTGTTTTTTAACAGAACTACAAGCATCTTCCTTCCTGTTCTTCTATTTCAACTTTACATTTTAGTTTGTGCCTAAAGTGTTCTTAGTGTAGACATGTATAAGCAATGATAGAAAGCCTTAAACCCCCTTCTGTGTTCCTTTAAGAAAAGACAATGTTTAGAAGTTTTCTAATATCTCCCTTCTATTGTTATTAAATTGTTTTCCATGCTCTACTCACGTGTCCTGCAATGTACTGATGCCCTATCTGGCTGCTCCCCAGCTCTCTTAGTGGTTTATTGTTTGTCCATGTGCTCTTGCCCCTGTCCGACGCTGCGCTGCGTATGCTAAGACTTCTGTTGTCCTGCTAGGGCTCCACTCTCTCTCTATTCCCTCGGCGTGTTGTTCTGATATTCTCTGTGGAATCTGTTTTCATTTAGCTTTGCCTTATGACGTACTTAGCCCTCATTAGTTCCTCAGTACATGTTTGGATGAGTAAACTGGAATGTTAATTAAAGATCTTCCAGTTTATTATGGGGACAGAGGAACCTAATTTATAATAGAAACATTGGAATTAAAATTAATCAGCGGCGTAATCGAATAATGGTAATAACAATTAAGATTATATGCTGTCCCTCAGGTATAAGGTTGTATGTTGCAGTTTGATATTGAAGGATTAGCAAGTGATGGGAGAAACTTGTTGATCATCTATCAATAGAGAATAACTTTATTACTGAGATAAAGAAGGTTTCTTTTAAACTGTAAACTCCCTTTGTATTTACTTTTAAATTTGAGGATACTGTTAACAGGACAATGGAAGTAATTCAAGGTTTGAGTTGCTGGGCTTTTATGTGATTACCAGTATGTCATTTACCTCACTATAATTATTCAACTCAAAATCAACGAATTCCTAAAAGTTAGTGCTTATTTAACTTTTGAGTGGAATTAATGTTGTTAAAAAAGTGATTACAGCAGCTGTGAACCTCACAAATGCAGCAATGTTATTGAGAGAGGCTCCTTTTTTGGAGCCTCTCTCATATGTTCCTACTAGAGGCTCCCCCCCTTAAAGACAGGGTGTGTGACCCTGGCTGTCCTAGAACTCACTATGTAGATCAGGGTGACCTTGAAGTTACAGAGATCACCCTGCCTCTACCTTCAAAGTGCTGGGATTAAAGGTGTGTACCACTACGCCAGGCCTACTAGCAACTCTTAGATTCTAACTAATGGAGCATCTTGGTGCTACTGGGCAGTGATCGTTAGGGTAGCAGAACATATTAACGCTGAGTGTAGTAAGTTGTTTGGTTTCATTCTAGTTGAATAGATGTTCATATGAAATCCATGTGCTTTTGTTTCTGTGTTCATTTGTCAAGCAACACACTCCATGAACTCTTAGATTCGTGAGAATCGCTTGGTTTGAATTTCTAGTTGTGGTGTATTCCCAACCCTGCTTTTAAATTTTTCAGGAACCAGGGCCAAAACAAAGAAGGCCACATTCTTTGTTTCTAAATATTTAAAAGTTACAAATAAAAGAAATTGATTGTAGAGAGATGAGGAGATGGGATGGGAAGTGAGGAGGTGAGGTGGGCCTCTGCTCACCTAAAGAAACAGAAGTAACTCAGAGCTCAGAGAGATTGAATAGGCTTCCCAGGCCGCAGTTTCTCACAGAAATGGCATGGCATATTTGGCCATGGCCATTCAGGAAGGGACAACCTGTGGGGTAGCCAAACTCTCCTTCCTCCCAGATCTGGGTGTGCCCCCATCCAATAGGAGCTGTGCTTGCAGATAGTATATTGTTATCTACACACTGCAGATCGTCGGCCTCTTGGATACCCGCAGGCTGAAGGTCCTACTGTAGGGCTGAGCGTCCCAAAGGGTAAGGGGAGGGACTAGCAGGCTGTGAAAGTCACCTTGGGGCTGCTGGACTCTGACTTGGTGGGCAGGGCACACTCCGAGTGGGCAGATTCTTTGCTCTGGGGTACTGTCATAGAAAGAGGTATGGCCGGTGGGATAATGAGGAAATATTTCTGGAGCCCTGTTCCCTGGCCAGGCACCTTTTGCCTGGGTTTGGCGTGGGGGTGGGGTGTAGGATGGGGCGGGGTGGGAGGGTAGTACTGTGTATGAAAGGAAGTGTCGCTTGAGAGGATTCTTCTCCAGACTCCCAAGCTGTGATCCGGAGTTCAAAACACAAAACACGGCTTGCCAGTGACTAAGAGACGCTAGGCTGCACATAAAATAGACAGCTGGGCTTTTAACGTTACTAGTTTTTTTTTTTAATTGTAAACTTAAAACATAGTGGCATTGAATTGGGATTTATACCTTCTTCGTTTAATTTTTCACTCATTTTAGTTTCTTTCTAGCTAATTTAAAGTAGCTGTTAGTTCTTATATGGGCGACAACATTGTTGGAGTGAAAATGGATAAAAGGAAACGTATTCTTAATATGGCTCTTGTCCTGGTTCAGTTTCTTGTGTATTAAACGCTAAGAGGAAGGCTGTGAATTGACCGCTTATGTAAATGAACCTGAAACTCGCTGTCCTCAGATTATTAAATCTAGAGGTAGGAATATAATTTCACATTACAAAAATTCATCCCATGCAGCTTTGCATAAAACATTATCTTTCTGATTGGTCTCCTGTTAATATGCAATTGTAGTTTTTCCAGTAATTTAGAGGAAGAAAGACCCAATTCAGAGTAAAAGGGAATACTTGATTAGTCTATTGTATAAGAGCAATAAAAGCTAATTTACTGTTATATTGCTCAATATTGAAAGCTGCAAGAAACTCTCTTCATTCTTTATTCATTAATTATGCTATATTGTAGCAGTATTAGTATCAATTATAGACAAGTTTTATGGAAGGCTTTTACGTTGACATCTCTGAGTTGTATTTTGCCTCACGTAAATATCTTTGACATATTTTCTGCCTGATTGTTGAAGGGCGAATGAAGTGTTGAAGGTGGAGTGGATGAATCAGTCACTGTAGTTTCTCTGTGAAAATTCTTGTGATAAACTGTCTTTGGAATTCAGGTAATCTCTGTTAGTAGCAAGTTCCAGCTGTTGGAAATGCGTAGTTGTAATTTTATAAGGGTCTTTCACCTATTGATGAGAAAATAGTAGTCTGTTTTAGTCTTCCTTTTATGCTAGATTATGGGGTTTGTTTTTGTTTTTAATTAATTTTGGAGGTTTTACACTGTCCAGAGTTCCTCAGTTTTATTCATACGCAAGTAACTGCTAAAATTCAGGTAAGAGGAACATGCGATATTTGAAAGGCAAGAATTCTAATTGACCCCTTCAGGGAGTTTTAGTGATCCTTGTTCTGCACATATATGATCATGGCACAGAAGTGCATTTGCTTTGACATCTGTGAATTCAGGTTAATTTTGTGCTGTGTAGGTAAATAGAGAATGTTAAATCAAGCACTATGATAGGAGGTGATAAATCAGCATTGTGATCTTTAGTTTTTGCAAAGCAGTAGCTTTACTTCTCAGGCTATATGTGTCTCCCAATCTCTATGACAGAACACCACAGACTGAGTGGCTTCCAAGAATCAGGCTAGGGACTTGAAGGTTTTTGGCCTCTCTCATTGGCTTTTGGCCTTAATGACCTTTTTCCTCATCTTCCTGGCCAGGTTTCGCTGTATGTGCCTGGGTCCTAATATTATTTAAGATTAAGAACCCTCTTCCTTACATTATTTTACCTGAATTAACCATTTAAAGACCTTATCTCCAATACAATCACATTCTGAGGCAGGAGGAGTTAGGATTTCATCTGTCAGAGAAATGCCTTTTTAAATTTTGCCTTTCCCTCATTTGATTGTACAAATGGTCAAGGCCACACTGTTGACAGAGGAAAAAAAACCTACCAACTACTCTATTATTCTTCAGGTTCTGTGTTACATCTTCCAAGCTTAGTCTTGAGTACTCATATCATCAAACTCGAGAGTGTTGGGATGCACATCCTCATTTAGGAGGAGACTGCTATTTCTTTGCACCTCTCTGGGAAGCCAGGTATAGGTCCTGGCCCTGTGCCAGGCTTGGGTTAGTGCCCTGGTAAAACACGCCGGGATTCCTTGCACACACTCTTGCACAAGAGATGTTGGAGTTTTGCTGAAGGCAAAGGCTTTTTAGTCTAACATGGGAAAGTTATTTCATCCAGAAAGCATTCTTTGATGACAAATCAGCTCAAACGTACCCTAGGTTGAGAAAGTCGTAGGAAAAAGACTTGACATTGTATTCCTGTTAGGCTCCTCGTGACACACCTGAATATCGCAGGTGCCCAACAACTGGGAGAGACTCTCACAGCTGCAGTGCCCTTTTCAGACGCATCTGTTGTAGAGTACCCTGTTCAAACAAGCGGATCATATGCTCTTCCCCATCAAGGGCTTTCTCTTTTCTTTTTTCCCTAGCAAGCACAATATCGATTGAGTGTTAAGTTAATCATAGGCAAACAGAAGTACTGTTTGGACTCACTCCCCTTCACGTCTCTTGAATGTGTGGATTTTGGTAGCAGCTGGACAGTAGTCCAGCTTGGAAGTAGCAGTCCTCCCTTTAAGATTGCAGACATGGGAACATATCATCTTCCACAGGGTCCACTGTGTCTGTCACCAGTCTGCATAATTGGTGGCCATGTGGACTGTAGCCTTGGCCATTTCAATCATCCATCTGGTAGACCTGTGCTTGACGTTGAGTCTTGTTAAGAATGTTTCCTCTTACGTCAAGTCTAATGATTTGGGTGAATAATTTCCAAGTTATTTGGGGAGTAGTGGGATAAATTAGGGAGCCAAGTTCTCTTGGGAGGGGGAACATTAACATATTCACGTTTGTAATTTATTTAGTTGCTTTGCGCTCCTAGACAATTGCATGATGGGAACAAAAGCCTGTGTTTGGGCAGAATTCTATGCTCAATATTCTTATCAGCTCTGTAATCACTGTTTGCTTTGCTGGGAATGTCATGGCCTAGTTTGAATTTGCCTTGCTTTGTTTTAGCTTTTACTTATTGGGTGGGTGGGGACTTCTGAGGTATGATGAAAGGGTGTAATTCTAATCCCAAATTGTGAGAATAATTGTTAGTACTCTTTAAAATTTTAAATCTAGGATAAAAAAAAGTCCAAGCCTAGCGCTAAGTAATTGAATTAATTGTTAAATTCAAATGGCTGTTTTTTTTAAAAGGCTTAGTTCATCGTTTTCATTTATGTCTGAATTTTTGTGAATGTCTGAATATTTCATCATTTCAATGGCAGTAGGTTTTTACTTCTCTGTCAACTTAAAGAGAATTTCATTAATTGAGCACACTGTTTGCTTTTAAGATGTGGGTTTTATTTGAATAAAAGAGCTAAGGGTATCCAATAGTAATTCGGTGGAACGGGGCAAAGTTGAAATCAGCCATATCAACCGGACCTTTGTGGTGTATTTGTGTCTTGATTTAGGTTGGTTGAAGACTTTCAATGACTACTTTAGAGACAAGACTCAGTATATTTTTAATAACATGGTCCTAAAGCTGAAAGAAGACTCAAGCAGGAAGTTTATATGGTCTGAGATCTCTTACCTTTCAAAGTGGTGGGATATTATAGATATTCCGAAGAAGGACGCTGTTAAAAGGTTTGTCCCAAAACTTTCTGTTTTAATTTAGTAATATTAAAGATCATAACAAATGTAGAAATTTTAGAAGGTGCACTTTTAACTTTTTTTTTAGGTGCACTTTTAGCTTTATAGCTGAACTTGAGTATTATCCACATCTTGTTTGCATTGATTTTAGTCCATCCCTGAGAAAGGGATGCAAAGTCTTTCCACTGAAATCTATATGTTCATCCCCTGTCCTTCTAGAAATGGGCTTGCTAGGTCAAAGGAGTTGTTATTGTAAGGGCCTTTCAGAAGGGTCATTGCCCAGTTTTCTAAATATAAATTGTGTCCGTGTCTCTGCCTCTTTTCACTATGTAATTTTTGAAAACCATGGCTAACCTCTCTGAAAAATAATTTGCTTTTATTTTTTGCCAATATTTTTCTCATAAGAACAAAGGTAGTTGGTTTCTGGTTCGGTTTTGGGAGCTTGGCTCATACTCTTTTTTACTGATTTGTAGGGCTATATCTGCTGAAGATTTCATTTTCTAATTAGTTCATGATAGACAGACCAATTTTTTATGAAGTCAAATTGCTAATCATTTTTCTTTTGCTGTTTTGTCTGCTGCCAGTTAGGTCTTCCTCAACCCACAGTTAAGGTAAATAGTTTATTTTTTATCCACCATGTTAATATATATATTAAATCCTCAGTTCCAAAAGCCTTACTTAACGATTTAAAAGTTGGTCTTTGAGGAGGCTCTCTGATCCAAGTGCATTTGTTCTGAAGAGTTAGGCATTGTCCAGGATTACTGCTCCCTGTCCCTGTAGAGCTCTTGATAAAGTAGTCACTGCTGTGAGTATTGCCAGTTGTGACAGATAGCCTCTCTGCAGCTCTATGAAGTAGGCTCTTGCTGTACAGTCCAGGGCACTGGTTGACTGAGGGTCACTAAGCTGTATGTGACAGGACTGGTGGTCCACCCTGCCCAGGCTGTCCACCTGCTGAGTCCTTTGTACACATGACGCTTTTTTGAGGTTGTTTTTTTTTTTTTAAAANAAAACCTTTTTATTTATTTATTTTTTTATTTTATGTGCACTGGTGTTTTGTCTGTATGTATATCCATTGTGTGAGGGTGTTAGATCTTGGAGTTACAGACAGTTCTGTGAGCTGCCATGTAGGTGCTGGGCATTGAACCTGGGTCCTCTGGAAGAGCAGTTGGTGCTCTTAATTGCTGAGCTATCTCTCCAGCTCACTTCTATGAGTTTTAATGTGTCCATCTTTTTCTACTGATAGAAAGTGTCATCTTTAGTGTACTAAAATATTCACAGGCTTGGGCTTTCTGATCTGTTTGATGGATTCTGATGACTTTTGTCTAAAATTATTGGAATTTTATAATGTTTTAAAAACTGGCAGTTTAAATCTTGTCTTTTTGTATTGAAAAGCCTTTTAATGAGTAACAGTTTAATTTTCTCAAAGGGTTTTAGAATTAATTTAAGTTTCTTCCTACCTCATCAGAAAGTGTTTTTAGATTTTAATAGATTGACACGAACATTTGAGGATAATTTGAGGAAAATTGATGACTATCATATTCATTGGAGAGTATTTTTCTCACTGGTAATAGGCTCACATGGTTGATTAGGAGAGAGACACAGGTTTTGAGGACAGGGGAATAAATAGACTGGAGAGCTACCGTGGTCATAGGAGAAGCCACTCTTCCTCCATAGGCAAGTGCTGCCATAGCAACCAGGGTCGACAGGATCCAGTTAACATAAGAGAATCTGCAATCTACAATTCCAGAGTGTTATATAATGTATCTTGACTTTCTAAGTGGAAATATTAGCAATGCTTTAGGTTAACATCATGTGTTCCTTCACATGTGGGGCAGAGGGGAGAACAGACAGAGACATGAGAGGAAAGGAGGGAGGAAAGAGAGAACACCAAACAGCATCCTGAATCCATAGATTAGATCTAGCTACCCTTTGGTACCTTTTAAAAATTTGGACTCTTAGAAAGTTACATAGAACTGGTGAATGCTCTATGAATTCTTAATTCTTAAGAACTAAGATTTAAGAAGGTTTTTGTTTGTTTACATCTTACTCACTGATACATATTTTCTAAAATGTAAGAGAAATTTTATTGAAATTGCTTAAATTTGATGAGTTTATCCCATTTATAGTTTTTTTCTGTTTTCAGAATTGATTATCTGATTTTTTAAATTCATTTTAAAATTCGACTGGTGAAAACTTTTCATTATTTTTCTTCTGCTAGTTCCCATAATGCCCAGAATGAATTTGTAGTTTGCTGGGTTTTACCCTCTTTCTTTTCTTCTTTTTCTCTTTCATGATTCCTTCTCCCTGCTTACGCTAGTGCTAAATGGACAGTCCATTTATCCTAATAGACAGTACATTTCTGCCTGCTTTCCTTTTAGCACTATTTTAACTAACTAGTGTTGTCTTTCCCCCCTCATTTTCTCATTTTATTATTCCTAACTACTCAGCAGCTCTAGTTAACAGTTGTGGGGTTTTTTCACCCTGACTTGCATGCTAGAGAGTATTTCGCAACCTGAAGTGCTGTTTTCCAAGTTACATTTCTTTCTGGTTAGCTTGAATCTCTAGTGGTCTGAGAGTGTGGCCTCTACTAGCCAGTTCAGTATATGACCAGTGTTGAACCTTATATTGGTACCTGAAGAGGGGAATGTGTTAAACTGCGTTTTGATGAGTATGTGTTTTATAATTATTGTTCTCACCTGTGTACCATCAGGTCCTCTGCTGTGCCACATACCCATTCCTAAATTATGCAGAATTGCACAATGCAAGTACAGGGGCTATGAAAAAATAGGTAAGGGTGACATGGCTGAACATTCAATAATTTCCTTAATGACACCCACAAAAGAACCCAGAAAAGGACACCCAATAAAGGTACCAGTCCCGTTTGCCTATATAGGTTCAATTAGGTAAGAGTTGCATATCTATTATGAAAAACTTGTCAACTTATTTTGTATCAGATCTGGAGTGTGCTCGTGGATGTGGGTGTCCCGAGAAGGACAGAGCGATGTTATTGGGAAATTGTGGCAAGTGTGTTGTTCTCTGAGATCCATTGTAAAGTTGCGTAGAGGGTGTGTGCATGACTTGCATCATGATGAGCCGAGGGAGCTGGTCGATACCCGCGTGCGTAATCTCGCAGGCCTGGGTCCAGGCTCGGCACAGTCATCCGCCTTCATCTACTTCTTCACGAGGAATAAATTGTGCAAAGACATTGCAAGGTTTTTCACTGATTGGATCAATCATCACTTTGGAACAAATTTCATTTTTTCCTACATTGATTTGCTTGGTTTTTGGTTTATGTGTTGTGGGCATATGTGGGCATGCAGAGGTCAGAGGAAAAACCGTGGGAATTAGTTCTCTCCATCATGGTTCCTAGAGATGTAACTTAGGTCACCAGTCTTGACAGTAAGCGCCTCTACACACTGAACTATCTCTCCGGCCCAGATTGTCATTTCTAAAGCAAGTATTCATAGCAGAATGGACAGGATTTATTGGTACTGTTTTCTTGCCAGCTTCCCTTCATCTCCTTTTTCCCCCCTTGATCCTTTTGCTCACTTCTTCATCCATCCATCCATCCACCCACCTACCAGGCAGTCCTCAAAGTCAGGTATAGGGCAGGAATTAAAGAGCTCTGGGCACTTGCTAGAATCAGTCGTCTGTTTTAGAATTGAAGAGCTGGTGTTCCTCTGAATGACTGTATTGCTGTCACTACCCCTTTGTTGTTCCTTTTGACTGGAAGGGCAGCCAGTTTGGAATGGTAACTGTGGAAAGGCTGCCTGAGTTCAAATCCTGACAATCTTCATTACTTTTGGGCAAGTCACTTGATTTTTCTGTGTTGTGGTGTATTTGTCAAATGCATTTAACATTGGGGTCAAGCCTGTTGGGTTTTTATGAGGATTGAATTAATATAAATATGATGATTAACATTTCTTTTATTATTTTTGAAGTGCTGAGATTTGAACCCAGGGGTTCTTGCATACTGGACAAGTCCTTTGCTACACACCTACATATATCCCTAGCCTGACAGAGATTTAAAAAATTCATAATAAATATTTGTGGTTCTTATTTTTGAAACTTTTATTTTCTATTTGGGTGTCATATCTTGGAACTACAGACAGTTGTGAGCTGCCATGTGGGTGCAGGAATTGAACCCAGTCCTCTGGAAGAGCAGTCGGTACCCTTAACAACTGAGCCATCTCTCCAGCCCCGGTATTCATCTTTTAATAGGAAATTAATTATAAATTTATTTTTCTGTTCTGTTTTTTAAAAGCTGGCTTGTTTAATGCTTCACTGAGGATTTTCTGTGCTCAGATGCTCTTTAGTATTTAAAAACATGAAACTCTTTCCAGGTGCATGGACCTTTTCATTGTTTTCCATTGGTAGCTCGATTTTTTCAACATGTGTGTGCTGCAGTCCTAGGCGTGTGTGTGTGCTGTCGTCTTTAGCATGTGTGTGCTGCAGTCCTCAGCATGTGAATTCTGCAGTCCTCAGCATGTATGCTTTAGTCTTCAGCATGTGTGCTGCAATCTTCAGCATGTATGCTGCAGTCCTCAGCATGTGTGCTGCAGTCCTCAGCGTGTGAATTCTGCAGTCCTCAGCATGTATGCTGCAGTCCTCAGCATGTGTGCTGCTGCAGTCAACGTGTGTGTGCTGCAGTCTTCAGCATGTGTGCTGCAATTGTCAGTATGTGTGTGCTGTTGTCTTCAGGATGGGTGTGCTACAGTCTTATGTGAATTCTGCAGTCCTCAGCATGTGTGCGCTGCAGTCCTCAGCATGTATGTTGCAGTCCTCAGCATGTGAATTCTGCAGTTCTCAGCATGTGTGTGCTGCAGTCCTCAGCATGTATGCTGCAATCCTCAGCATGGGTGTACTGCAGTCCTAAGCATGTATGTTCTGCAGTCCTCAGCATGTGTGCTGTAATCTGCAGCATGCATTGCTGCAATCCTCAGTATGGTTGTGCTGCAGTTTTAAGCATATATGTTCTGCAGTCCTCAGCATGTGTGCTACAATCCTCAGCATGTGCTGCAATCCTCAGCATAAGTGTGCTGCAGTTCTAAGCATGTATGTGCTGCAGTTCTTAGCATGTGTGCTGCAATCATCAGCATGGGTGTGCTGCAGTCCTAAGCATGTATGTTCTGCAGTCCTCAGCATGTATGTTCTGCAATCCTCAGCATGTGTGCTGCAATCCTCAGCATGGGTGTGCTGCAGTCCTCAGCATGTGTGTGCTACAGTCCTCAGCGTGGGTGTGCTGCAGTCCTCAGCATGCATGTTCTGAAGCCTTCAGCATGTATGTGCTGCAGTCCTCAGCATATGTGTGCTGCAGTCCTTAGCATGCATGTGCTGCAATCCTCAGCATGGGTGTGCTGCAGTCCTCAGCATGTGTGTGCTACAGTCCTCAGCGTGTGTGTGCTGCAGTCCTTAGCATGCATGTGCTGCAATCCTCAGCATGGATGTGCTCCAGTCCTCAGCATGTGTGTGCTGCAGTCCTCAGCATGGGTGTGCTGTAATCCTCAGCATACGTGTACTGCAGTCCTTAGCACGCATGTTCTGCAGTCCTTAGCATGCATGTGCTGCAGTCCTCAGCATGGGTGTGCTGCAGTCCTTAGGTGAATACTGCTGTTGCCCCATTTGTCTCAGAACCTCACTACTTGACTCCCTGAGTCTAGCTTATTTTTATATTCGTGTCAGTGTTCATTGCTTGCGTTTGGGAACTCCTTCCCATGCTGCCCTTCGCCAGACAGGTCAGGTAAGATCTGGACTGTTAGTGTATTAATTTTCAGGACTTTGACTCCTGAGGCAGATGGAGCGGAGCAGACAAGCGAAGCCTGTCTGGCATGGTCCTGTGGACCGTCCTGACCTCATCCTCCCCCAGCCGTCATTGAACCTGGAAGTTTAGCCTTGCCCTTGATGGTTTGTGCCCAGGAATGTTCTCCCAATACAACTTCTCTTTTGAGAAAGCTGGATGGCATCCCTCCTTTGCACCTTTGCTGGGAAAAGGAATCCTGGAAGAGTTTTTGAGAGTAAGGATTCTGGCAGTGGGTCAGAGGCCATGGCAGTTGGGGAGCTGGACAGTTGAGTCCTGAGCCTGGCCTGACTTTCTGTATCTGGCATTTCTGTGTATGGGTGTCACCTGTAGGCTCGGTAGAAGATGTAGGTAGGCTGTGTGTTCTCGGTGAGTCAGGTGGAATCTAGGTACTTTAGGACTGACTGTGCTTGTTGCCTGCTGTGTCTGGCAAAGTGCACATGGGGGTTCAGGTGCTGCACGCTGTGAAGCTGGGACCCTGAAACAACAGACCTCTAGGAATGACGATTTCCTCAGCTGATGGAGGGAAAGCTGAGGCCCTCGGGCTGAGGAGGAACTAGTCTCAGGGAGAGACTTTGTACTGTACAGATCTGACAGCTTCCCACAAGTAAATCAGCATATACTGTTCAGGGGGCCTTTGTTTTGTCTATCCTATAGGACTTTGACACTAACACCGGGAAGGCTTTCTCTCTCTAGTTCTGGACATACTCTAGATAAATCCATTTTCCTTCACTAATTACGCTTTTTCTAATTGTTTTTGAAATACAGAGAAACCAAGGTGGTAGGTTTTTGGATTGTACCTGGTAACAGCATGCAAGGGGAGAAAGGTCCCAACTGTTAGCTTTCTCACAGTCCACAAAATAGGGGCTACACCAGAGCCTCCGAGGATCCTGATTCACGCAGAGGACTCTGTCCAGTTTTCCATACAGTCAGCAGTGGGTTCAGAGTGGAGTCTATGTGACACTTCCGTATGCTATGAGAAATGCTGCCAACTTCATCGCATTTGCACGGCCCCTTCTTGATTCTTCCCTGGTGTGTTTTCATCTCTTTATTTTTTCTTTGCTTGTTGTTCACTTTATTTAGGCCGAACCATCCAAAACTGTTACTACTTTTGATATGTGCAAAACTGCCAGTTTCATACGATTCAACTCAGTGTTTAAGACAGAGGATGGTAGTTGGGGGTAGGATTCAGATTAGAGCCCAGCTCTCAGTCTCTTCATCTCATGCAAGCTTCAGCGCATCTTATGGAAGCTGCTTCTTTGGCATTGGGAAATAAAGGACTTGATGGGTAATGGTGCCATTTTGCTAGGCAATGTGTGTGTGTGTGTGTGTGTGTGTGTATTAATTACAGCTGTTTCAGAAGATTGAGTTTCAGTTTTCCTTAAGTTTGTTGAAATTCCCTTCTGGCTATGACTATTCGCTTGTGTTCCGTTATGCCACCTGACTATGGATCTAGAGCAGTGGTTCTCAACCTTCCTGATGCTGTTCCTTGTGTTGTGGTGACCCCAACTGTGAGATTACTTTCATTGCTACTTCATAACTGTCATTTTGCTACTATTTATGAATTATAGTGTAAATACCTGTGTTTTCTGATGGTCTTAGGCCACCCTTGAAAGGGTTATGACCCACGGGTTGAGAGCCGCTGATCTAGAGCAGTTGCATTTAGTTTCTTACTTGACCAGAGAGCCCACAGCACTTGTTGTGTAAACGCAAGCCACATCTGTGCCTTTTGGAGCAAACTTAACACATCTTTAGATTTTTGTTCCCATTATTTAAAATTCTTAACTAGTGCTAAGTAGGTGACTGATAAGATTGTTTTTGATGCCTCCTAAAATGTTTATGCAATGCCCCCCCCACTTTATGAAGATAAATGTAGAAAGCTGCTGCCCCTTAAAGCCTTCCTTGTCCCCAGAAGAAAACCAGCTGGTGAGGGAACTTAGCAGAAGCAGCTGAAGTGATCCTGGGAACAACTCTATCCAGGATTCGTCGCCTTCTTTCCCCATAGCTTCATAAACCTTTAAAGATGAGAATCAAGTTAACTAAGGAGAGATCCATGCAAACAACATTGAGCTTTTTATTGCTTTTTATAATTCAGAATAATTTAGTCCATTATGGTCGCAGTGCCCCCTTTGAACATGTGTCTGGAGGATTTAGAAGAAACTTCCGTCCATTAAGTCATCAGCGTGTGTTCTGTCTGCGCTTGTTTTGTTTACCTTTCTGGCTTCACGTGGGGATATTCTGGGTTATGTACTACATGCTGTCTTCACCCATTGCAATGAGGACCGGCTGGATAATGTTTGGTTCTGTTGAACTTCCTGCCTGGGCCTGGAGACAGTGGAATGGCCTTTGGGCTGCATCTGCTCCTGCTGTCATGGGCAATGTTTAGTGCAGAAACCCACTGGGTGCCTGGAACTGGGAACATTGTGTGTTTACTCATGACCAGCCTCACCGTGGGTTTGTTTTGTTTGGTGTGAAATTGTATTTCATGTCTGCCCACCTACTATTCAGTGTAGTCATTGTAATTTGCCATAATTGTAAGTTTATTGTTATTTTTTCAAGGAGGCATAACTATTCATCTAATATTTTAAGCCTCCTGTTACGTTTATCCAGCCTTGTACTTAAGTGAACATTTCATTGAGCACAGAAGTATTTGCTGCTACTTGCTTAAGTACTAAGATTTTAGCGGATGCACACTTTGGGTTTTCCCAGAAGAATGGGCCATTAATGCTCTTACACTGACTCATTTATTACAAACTTATAGAGGTCGGGTTTTATGGTGTCTAACCAAAGCCTGCTGTAAAATCTCCAGAGCAGTGTGAAGTCCGTGTGTCTTGTGAAGTCTAGAGTCAGCTGCAGATTTGAATTGTTCCGTAGAGCCTGCCGCGTTTCATCGGAGACCGGAGCACCGCTGACAGGAAGCAGCTGGTTTCCTGGGTTCTTCCTCTGCTCAGTTCCTCACCTGTTGAGGGGACACTCTACCCACCTTTATCACTTCCCTTTATTCGTGGTGTCTGTGTTTGTTTGTTTTTGTTTGTTTTGTTTTGAGACAGGATCTCCCTGTTCTACCCTAAGTTGTCCCTGGAGATCAGGCTGGCCTTGAGCTCAGAGATCTGCCCACCTCTGCTGCCAGGATCCTGCTGGCCAGCATTTGAAGTACTTCTGGGTCAAAAGCCCAGTAATGATCTGGTAGGAGAATCCCAGACCTGTTGAGTGTGCTGTGTGCCAGGCATGTTAAAGCCTCAACTCTCTAGCTTTTCTTGGTCGGGCTCTCTGTTATCCTCCCCACTAGGAATGGAGCAAGGACCAGGGTGGCGCTGCTGCTCCTGAACTCAGTGCTCTTGACCTCTGTGGCTCTTTGCTTTTCAGCCTGCCTTCAGACTGTGACCAATTAGGTCCAAATCCTTGTCAGTTCTGTCTAGTCAGCACCCTGCCACTTCTGAGCGCCTTCTGTGTCACCAGCAGTTTTCTTACCATGTTACTTCTGTGCCCCGAGGTGTTCGGTGGCACTCAAGTTCAAAAGTGCAACCATTGTGTTCTTGCTCAACTTTCTGCCTTTGTCCCTGGTTGCCTCCCATCTTAAATTTTGCCCCTAGGCATGCCTCAGTAATTGCCAGGCCAGCATGGCATCCCTAGCCACTGATGGCCTCACACACACATTGTTGTTTTATGAATTGGGTAATTTCATATCTAATCTTTCCCATGACTCAGGTAAAATATTACCTCATCCCAGAAGCCTTCCCCTGTTTACTGTGCTGTTCATCCAACAAATATTTACTGTGCTAAGATCCAAGGTAAGACCTCAGGGAAGAGGCAAGGCTCAGTTAAACACACCACTGTAAGAAACCGTTGTTTTCAGTAGAGTTTGGAGGCCTATAGTATTCAGGATGAAACCAGAGAGTGACTAAAACTGGCTAGCGAGAAGAGAGTGTCAGAGGATGGGGAAGGAATTCCAGGTTCTGAGGAGAAAAGCTGTGATTAAAGGCCAAAGATTAGCAAGAACATGGCGTCTCAGACGCCTGCAAATTGGTCAGCGCGGAGGATATTCAGAGGCTGTTGGGAAGTTACTGTTTCAGGCGGTGATGGTGTAAAAGGTGAATGGGCAGCAAAGGTCGGGACAATGTGCAACACCTGGGACACTCGAGTGGCTTGCTG
>LOEQ01010814.1:17454-42349 GCA_001685075.1 Bramus lutescens | reverse complement strand
TTGATCAAGGAAGACCACCTGAGAAATCTCTGGTAGGAACAGATGGCCAGGATGCTGGAGTTCTACATCCAGAATAGTTTCAAGACGCTGCCTGAGAATATCAAGCCTCACAGGATACACCAGTCAGGACTTAATCATAATTTTAAATTTTCTTTAGGTCCCCAAAAGATTATCAGTGCCCCCCAACCAGCAGGAAGTAGCCTGGAAAACTACACCCACATTCCCCTAAAATGGACTATAGATGTTCTTGTTTTCTTAAAAAAGGGGGGGAGGTGCAAGACAATTCTGTATACTGTCAATTATATTTCAAATAAACACTGATTTGCCAGTAGCCAGGCAGGAAGTATAAGTGGGACAACCAGAGAGGAAGTAGGGTCGAGGAAATGAGAACCAGAGTATTCTGGGATGAAGGAAGCCCTTCCTGCAGTCCTGTCCAGACATTGAAGAAGCAGGATCTGACCTTCCCTGCTAAAAACGGTACCAAACCATGTGGCTGACATGGATAAGCATAATGGGTTAATATAAGTTATAAGAGCTAATAAGAATCCTGAGCTAAAGGGACATTCAGTTTATAACTTATGTAGATCTCTGTGTGATTTTCTTTAGGGCTTAATGGCTGTGGGAACTGGGCAGGACAGAAACCCCAACAAGGCCCTCATGTTACAATTAATATTTCATATTACTGTGAATAGACACCATGACCACACCAACTCTTATAAAGGAAAGCATTTAATTTGGGATTACTTAGAGTTCAGAGGTTTAGTCTATTATCAGCATGGTAGGAATCAAGTCAGCACACAGACAGGAGATTAAAGTTCTACTCTGGATCTGTAGGCAGCAGAAAGAGAGAGTGAGCCACCCAACCCCTGTGACACATTCTCCAACAAGGCCACACCTCCAACAATGCCAATCCTCTCTCTCTCTCTCTCTCTCTCTCTCTCTCTCTCTCTCTGTCTATCTTTCTCTCTCTCTCATGAAAGCTTTACTTTAAGATGTTGTTGAGTTCTTCATCTATCACTTTCCACCATGTTTTTATTTATTTATTTTCTTTCTTTTTTATTGTTTTGTTTTTGTTTTTAAAGATAGGGTTTCTCTGTGTAACAGTTCTAGCTGTCTTGAAACTAGCTCTTGTAAACTAGGCTGGCCTCAAACTCACAGAGATTCACCTGCCTCTGCCTCCCTTCTGTGCACTGGGATTAAAGGCCTGTACCACCAATGTCTGGCTATAATTTTATCTTTTTAAGACAGCATGTCACTAAAGTTAGCTTTTGCTGATTGGCCACCCTGGCTTCTCAACAAATCATAGAAACCTTACTGGATCTGCCTCCATGGCACTGAGATCATGAGTACCTACTCAGCTTTTTCCTGGGCTAGGCATCCAAACTTGAGTTGTTATGCTTTTGTACCAAACACTTTACCTGTGGAGTCATGTACCCATCCTCCTTTCATCATTATATGTCCTGAATTTTCAAATGTATATTGATGAGAGGGAATGACCTAGAGCCTGTATGTCTCCTGAGCATATAGATAAGAAGGATGAATGGACTCATTCAATAAGTGCTCAGCGTTTTGGGGGAAGTTCTGACTAGAACCATGAATGACAACAATGTTTAGATTGGACATCAATAGAAATCAAGTCATAAAGATGGAAAACTGATTCATTCAAATCCTCAAATTAAGGACCTAGGCACACATAGAGCTCTATGCCTCTGTCCCCCAGAAAACAGTCTGCAAATATGTTCATCCCAGAGTTTGGAACACAATCTAAACTAAACAATGAACAACCCTAGCAGCAGAGTGAAAATATCAAGTGTTTATTCAAGCACCCATGTGGATGAACTTTCAAATAAATCTTTTTTTCTGAAATGTTCAATACAAATTTAAGTGTGTTTTTAAAATAAATCACTGTGCTGATTCAAACTGGTCATTCAGCCAACAAGGCTTTGTTTTTTAATCAAATAAGTATCTCTCCAATGTATCCAGACAAGGAATGGGGGAAGCTTTTGTTTTCTCTATTCTCCCGGCACCGATCATTCCAGGGGCTGTACATGCAGGATAATGGATTCCTGGACCCATCATCTGGTCACTATGGAAATGACCCACTCCCCTGGATTTTTGAAGTATGATTGTTGTAGTAGCCTTTCCTGCCACTGTCTTAAAAACAATCTGGTTTCTTAAAAGTCAGCAACAGATAGTCCTATGTCAAGAGAAAATAGCATTCTATGAGAGTTAGAAAAGATTGCCTAAAAGGAAGCATCTCACTCGGGTTACTTTTTCTTCCAAAGCCAAGTGTTTGCATTTGGAACATAGGAGAGGTAGGATATTCATCTCAGTTTTAATGGAGTTCCCTTGTGGTCAAGTGTGTGAATTTGCCAGACCAGCACATGAGCTTAGAGAAAGCTTCTCTCAGTCCCTCTACATGTTTCCTGTTTGGTCCTGGTTTGTCTCCTTCCTGATACTTAGAGTGCACTGTTGTGCCCAACTTGTTTCCATATCCTTTCCACTTAGACCCAAGAGAATGAACAGGCAATCAGCAAAGCAGATGGTGTCATTACATGCTTCTTTGTGGATCTTAAAGAGACAGCCCCAATCTACTAACTCCAAATAACAACTTCCAGAAAAGATGAGCAGACGAAAAAGATAAGTTCAAAGTTATTTATGCTCACAAACTCTATTGATCCAAATGTCCACATCTGCAAATTCTCAACTTTTAAAATAGAGAAGAAACACAAACTTTCCTCATATTTGAAAAGCCCTATTTCTGTTAGAATAGGTTTACATGTTTGTGAAAGATCACTCACTATAAACAGCCCTTTTTTTCAGGAATGGAGAATCTAAGATGCCATTGCATTAGAAAGTGGTTGATTGATTCAATACCCATTATTTTCATAAAGAATTTGATTCATAATGTGCTTACCTTGAAGCTTTGTTGAACAGATGTCTCCTTGCAGATATATGCTCATGAATGTATACAAGGTAGCTTCTGAAGCCTGATTCTGGTCCTGTAACATGAGCAGCAGATAAAACTTGTTGGAATTCAGATTCTGGGTCCACTCCATATGTACTGAATTAAACAGGCTACTGAGTAGATGCTTAGGTGTCTGAAAAGAGAGGGGGGAACATGTATGAAAAGGGTGTGTGTCAGGTGTCTTGTTTCTCAAGTGCACTCCATTCCATCATAGTCTGTCATCAAACCTGGAGCTCATTGATTTAGATACACTACAGACAATGAGTTTCCAGGATCCTCTTTTCTCTGCTTCCCTAACACAGGGTTTAGAGGTGTTCACCTCACATCCATTTTGTTAAAATAGGTCCTGGGAATTGAAATTGCATCTTCATTATTGTAAGGCAATTGCTTTACTGACTGAGCCATCTTCCATACCCTAGACATCTATATTTGCACAAACATTCCAATTGAGATTGACTACTTCTCTCATATAAGAGATATTAGACTGTTAAGAAAAAGAGGTAACAAGACAGAAAGGGTATGTCAAATAGCTAAGTTAAATTTTAAGGTGCATTCATTCATATGTCTCTAGGTACCAGCTCTTCTGAAAATTCTACAAGTTCTATTGCTTGATTCCAGTCTGTCTTAGGTGTACATTGATTGAGTTCCTATGACCCTTATTATGTAACTATTCAAGTTCTTACCCTAAAATTTATGAACTCCTTGTATACATGTTTGCTTTCTATAAAAGGCAATCCTGACAATGCCATTAATGTTGATATCTCATCACTAGGACATCTGACAAAAAAGAGTTGGTTGAATGAATGAAAGAAAACTGTATGAAAATGAGTCAGTAAAAGTTCCCCTTTTTGATATCCATGGCCCAAATTGCATTTCTTAGTTTGAGGTTTAGCAGCATGAATACAAATGAGGGAAAAATAGGTTTGCCTTTTGCAGGGGTCTTCCACATGGAAAACAAAAAGATTTGACAACACACACACATATAAAAAAAATGACAAGTTCAGTTGGTAAAGTACTTGGCATGCAAGTATGAGGGTCTGGACTCGGTGCCCAGCAACCTGGTAGGAAACCAGCTGGTTGGAGTTTCAGCCACACTGACTTGTGGCTCCCAGGCTGAGGTGCTCCCTTAGCAGCAAGTAACTAACTGCAGTATTTGGGAGGCAGAGGCAGGCAGATCTCTTTGAATTTGAGTTCAACCATGATTTAAACAGCATGGTTCAGGATAACCAGGGATTGAGATTCTATCTAAAAAAGAAAGAAAAGAAAGGAAGAAAGAGAGAGAGAGAGAGAGAGAGAGAAGAAAGTGGAAGAAAAGAAGAGAGAGAAAGAGGAGAGAGAGAAAGGAAGGAAGCAAAGGGAGAAAAGAAAAGAAGAAAAGGGAAGAAGAGAAAATAAAAGCCCAGCTCCCTTATGACCCCTATCAAGAAAGAACCAGGACATTTTCAACTCTTAACCAAGGGTAGGACGCTGCTCAAATGCTCAGGCCCTCCTCTTGGCTTCCTGATGCAATTCATCCAGATAACAGTCAAGAGCTTCTGCACCTGTTTAGTGTGGCCATGCCTCTTTCAACCTGTGCCCTCCATTACAAGGTGCTCTGCTTTCATTGAAAAGTCACATTTGGGTCTTCAAGTACAAAATTAACCTTTTCTTCCCTCCTTGTCTTTATTGTATCAGTATATAGTTCTGCCCAGGGAACAACAACCACTCCTTAGGAGACGCTTGCATTGACAGCTGCTTTACCCACACCATGTGCCAGTATGATCAGTGTTTCCTTTGTTTGCAGTAGTACAATGGTGACATTTAAAATCAACACTAAAAGCACCTTATAGGTATAAAATAAGTTGTCTTTGTCTGTTGCTTTATGGCTTTAATGATGCCCTAAGATATTAATTGGTAACCCAAGGAAGCTTAATGAACCAAAAATGCATCTAATTCAGGCAGAATCTGCACAGTGTATCCAGTTAGCCAAAGGGAATAAGGGTTATTCAAAGACAGCATGCTGCATTTATTGAGTTATTCAGTGGTGGTGAAACTCATCATGTGGAATGTCATTTGACATCCCTACCACCCATGGCAGGCATCACAAATTGATCAAGGAGCTTTCTGTGCTGTTCAGACACAGGCTCCTGTGCATAGCACTGAGGCAGTGACCACCCCTTTATTAAATGTGTTATGCAGAGGAAATACATCTGACGCCCCTGTCTCATTCTGAGGTTTTAAAGGTAAAGAATGCAGAGCACTTAGCAAGGGCCTGTGGACAGAAGAGGATTGTCAGAGAGAATGGTGGCATGGGGTCCCCCATGTGGCCACACTATAAATGATCTGTTCCCTCAGCTAGTATAATAAAAGCCCTGGTTTTGATTATCACACCAATGCAAGGAAAGGTGGCAATTTGTCAGGGCGTTTCCCTAGGACTCTTGGTCTATGGTGCTCTGCCTTTTAGGTGTTTCATCCTCTTGTGCGTTTAAAAAATGTCCCTGCTTAGCCTCCACCCAGACTCAGTTTTCTTAGTTTAACAGAAATCCCAAAGGAATTGAGTTATTGTCTTTCTTGCCAAAGTTTTCAGGTTACTTGCAGGGCAGCGAGGGACTAAGAGAAAATCAGTGTATTGTGATGCTCACAAATGTCATTGATGAAAAACAGCCCCTTCCAATTTAACTTCCTCAAGGGCTTTTATATGAATGATATGGACATACATGAACCCTTAAGAAGCTTTCTCAAAGACAGCTCATACTAAAATGAAAGATGGGCTCTATCACATATACTTGGTGGATCTTTTGTTGATGTAGCTATCTTTGAGTCATTTCTGCTACTGTAAGCAACTTCCCACCATAAACCCAATATAACACATTGGTTGAGCATGCTGGTGGTATCTGTATTTTGTTTTGTTATTGGTCACCTATCTTGAGCAAGTAGATTTTTTTTTGCAAACTAGAGTGATTTATTCAAGTGGGCTCTTTTGCAAAAGGTGAAGGGCCATGGGAATGAATACACCAAAATCAAGGAGCGAGCTACCAAATACTCCTTATTTGCTGCATTAGAGACCCCCCAGTATGTGTGGAAAGGTTTTGTGTGAGACACAGGTTCTATTGGTCATGATATGTCTGTGAAGAAAGGACCACTAATTGATAGAGAGTCAGTGGGTTGTTTAGGAAGTCTCAGGATGGCACAAGTATCTTCAGTGAATGTTTCACCAGTCTTCAAAGGAGATCTGTGTCACTGGGGACTTCATGTCACTGCTAGGAATGACAAATCTTGGCTACACAGAACATCAATGATGTTCACCTGAAAAGGTGCAGGTTGCAGTTTCTTAAACTACACACCAAGTAAAGCCAGGAGCTTCCACTTTCTCCACTGATGTATTGGCAGCGCCTGGGCCAGGACCCGCTTGACATGAGCTCTCAAAGGACAAAGAAGGTGCAATTCCATTTAACTGTTGGGGCAGCCTTTTAAATGTCTCATCAAGAATAGGGTCTTACAATACCTACCTTGGAAGCCTCAGGACTGTATGAGTCCCCAACCACCTATGAATGATTGTTTATGGGTTCTGTTTTTTTTCTAAGGTTCTTTTCTTGCTTACTTTTTTTTCATGACACCTTAAAGGAGGCTGGATATGAATGAAGCCATCTCAGAAGACTAAGAACATTTGTACCTAGCAGCTGTGTCACTTTCCATAGCTGAAAAGCTCAGGGCCTGTGAAAATTCAGATATCCAAACCAGCATGCGCACATTCTAAATAGGCAGGGAGGAAAAGGCCAGGTACTCATGCAGTTCCACTGGAGGAACACAGCTTACACTGTGGAATGAGAATGGCTTTTAGAGAATGAGGATACTTATACATGCACAGGAGCAAGAGATTGGGCAGTGTGTTTTTGAGAAACTCATAGGTCTAACACAGAGATCCAAAGAGCTGCATTCCTGGAATAATAAACAGGTTTGCTTCAGGCTGAAAGATGGATGCCAGGAGAGAGTTGCTAAATTAGACTCTCAACAGGATGATAATGTTCTTCATCTCAACATGTGAAAATATGAAGGATTTATTATTTACAGAAAATGACCCTGAAAATCAAGCTAGCTCCAATATCATAGTGACAATGAGAAGAAAAAAAGCAATTTTGAACACAATGTTATTTGATAATTGCCTCTGATAGTGTATTTATAAAGGGTTCATAGACCACAGGGCTTAGCTATGTTCTCTAGTTATATTTACTGAGGCTAGCATTGCCAACTATAAGATCTGAGCATATAGGGACTTCTAAGTGTCATAGAACATTTCTTATAAGCGGTATAGGTCTGGTGTTAGTCACTTTTCCTGCTGCTGTGATGAATTACTCTAAAAAGTAATTAGAATCTTCAGGGATGATTTGTTTATTCTGGGTCAGTGCTTGAGGTACTATCCCACATGAAAACTCATAACTTCAGGAGAGGGAGGAATCTCTTCATTTGGTCATATTGTTTCTACAGTTAGGAGTCAGAGAAAGATGGAAGCTGGTCCTTAGCACCTTTTTCATTTTATGCTATCCAGGATGCCAGACCAGGGAATGGAGCTACCTTTAGTGAAAATATATTCCAATTTCAATTATTATAACATAGGTCCCAAAGGAATGTCCACAGGCCCATCCCCAAGGTGAGTCTAGATCTCATCAAGTTGGAAATTAAGGATCATCCATCATAACTATCTTCTAGTTCAAGCCATTGTGGCTGAAGTGCAGAGAAAACCAGACATTAAACCCACTAGAGGCAAGATGGCCTGTACTGATGCATTATTCTTCCACTAAAGCATAACTTCAAGCTAACCAAATCACAAAGGGCATGCTGCTTCTCTCCTTCTCCCTCGACTATCTCTCTTTCTTTCTGTCTCAGTCTGTCTTTGACTCTGTGTGTGGGTTCTAGTGGTGTGTGTGTGTGTGATGTTGCACATACAAAATCCAGATGTTGGAGAAGTTGACACTGGGTGTTTGTCTCAGTGGTTTTCCACATTAATTTTATATTATCTGATTATGTATTTTACATCCCAAATGCAGCAATCTCCATCCCTTCTCTCTTCCCACTCTCTCCCTCCACCTCCCCTCTGCCCTCCCAATACATTCCTCCTCCATATTTGCACAAAAAGGGGTAGGCCTCTCATAGACATTAGCAAAGTATAGTTTATTAAGCTGCCCTAAACTCAAGCACCACCAAACCCCCAACACACACACACACACACACACACACGTGCACATTCAGCCTGGGCAAGGCAATCCACAATGTGGAATAGGTTCCCAAGAGCCAGACAGAGTACCAGGGCCAACCCTTGCTCCTACTTCTAAGAGGCCAACAAATAGACCAAGCTATACAACAATATCATATGTGCAGAGTTTCTAGATTATTCCCATGTGGACTTCCTGGCTGTTGGTTCAGACTCTGTGAGTTCCATGAGCCTGGACAGCAGTTTCTGCTAGATTTACTGCAATGCCCCTGACCTCCCAGGCTCCTATAATCCCTTTGCCCTCTACTCAGCAGGACTTCCCAAGCTCTGCCCAAAGTTTGACTCTGGGCCTCTCAATCTGCCTCCAACATTCACCAGATGAAGACTCTCTGATGACAAAGGGGGTAGTCCCCAATTCAATCACAGGAGAGGGCCAGTTCAGGCTGAGCATCTACATCCACCAGGAATCAGAGCTGAGGTTGTCCTTGTAGACTCATGGGAGAACATGAGCTTTCACTGGACCTGCAACCCACCAAAATGACTAGACTGGTCAGTGAGCACACGGGATACTTCTGTCAGCCCACCCCCACCCCAGCCCAGTTCTGGAATTATAAGCATGTGATAATAAGTCAATTTTTATTTTACACTTGAACTTAGATCCTCGTGCTTCAATGACAAACACCTTCCTTGACTAAATTCAGCCCCAAATTATTTTTTAAGTCTATTCTTATGCCTCTTGAATCCAAACACAATTTTCTAAAAGTAAATGCACACTTATCCAAATGCTTTATTTAACCAAACACACACATATAACCATGACATCAAAGATTCATATATATTGCAGTCAATTATTTATTTTTTATTTGTGTACATGTATGTGTGTTGGTTATACTTGTGTAGTGTATAGGTGTGTGCATATTCAGATGTGTACCCCTATGCATGCAGAGACTAGAGGAATTCTTGGGGTGTCCTGATCTATTACTTTCCATCTTACTCTCTGAACTAGGAGCTAGCCTAACAGCCAGAATGCCATACCCATCTTTCTGTCTCCAGATTCACAGCACGACTGTTTTTACGTGGGTTTTGAACACTCAAACTGAGTCATGCTGGCAGGGCAGGTGCTTCTGCTCACTGAACTATCTTCATGGCCCTTCATTAAGTCAAATGCTTGTTAATTTTTAGAGTTGTGTACCAAATAAGGCTTACTATGTGAAAGATGGCATTAAACTGATGTATTTTACAGAATCCCTAGCATTTCTAATTATTTCCTTATTGTGCATTGGGAAAATCTCAATCAGTTTTTGTGGTGATTATTTATGATATAACAACTAAAACTTGCCTGAGGATCAGAGTGTGGAATGAGCCATGAGTTTTCCATAGAGGCTGTGCAGTGATGGCACACACCTTTGATCCCAGCACTGAGAGCACAGAGGTAGATAGATCTGTGTGAGTTCAAGGCTGACCTGGGCTAGACTAGATTGATCTAATCTAAAACAGGAATAAAGCCAGGAAGTGGGGGCTCACACCTTTAATCCCAGTGCTTGGGAGTTGCATGCCATTGATCCCAACACTAGGAAGATGGAGACAGGAAGGGATATGACTGGGCAGATTGAGGAATGTAAGGCAAAGGAGGCAGGATCTTAAGGCGTTCAGTCTGAGAATTCCTGGAGACAGACTCTTGCCAACTTTGGTTTAAGGATTCAGTAGAGGTAAAAGGTCTCTCTAGTAACTGGCTCCTTTACTGCTTCGATCTTTCAGCATTTACACCAGTAACTCTGGATTTTTATTATTAAGATCTATTAGAATTCACACTACAAGTTTTACTTGGGAAATTAGCCCTATCCTGGGGGAACATTGTGGAATCTGGGGTCTTGGAGCTAGGATTGATTGTAGGTGATATTAATGTGTAAAGTGAAACAGTGTGGTTGCACCCCCTAGGCTAAGGGTGTGTGGGAAGGAAGAAGTGGCTCTCAACAAAGGTAGCAGTAGAAAAATGAGGGAGAGCATGTTGCTTGGAAGTGGAGAGTAAAGCAGTCATCACTCTGAGAGTTGCACTTGGAAACCAGAGGTTCAACAAGTTGGTGCAGAACTTTCTCTTGTAGGGTTAGAGGATGTGGATCCTCCTTAGAAGTCAACTTAACAACCTCCTGCACAGCTATTGGTCTAAAATGCTAAAAAATGTTCTTGAGAGTTTGGAATAATGAATTCGGTAGAGTATTCTAATATCAGCTGTCCCTAATCCTACCCAGCATCATTTGGAAACACAACACAAGCATCATATCACAACTTCCCTTGAAGCTTGGTTTGCACCTGAAACCGCATTCCTCAAAGAGCATGGGACTAGAATAATAGTTCAATTACTAAAGTGATTACCTAATATAGAAAAAGGGTTCAATCTCCAGCAACATATGAACTAGGTGTGGTGGTACTGGGTGGATGCAGAAGAATCAGAAGCTGTACAGCAAGTTCAAGACTAACTTGGGATACATGAGAACTGGTTCCCATAAAGGAAGGTGGAAGGATGAAGAGATGGGGAGAGGAAGAGAGAGAGAAAAGACAGAGAGAGAGAGAGAGAGAGAGAGAGAGAGGAAGGGAGAGAGAGGAGAGAGAGAGGAGAGAGGAAACTTATGAGAGAACTTTCATGACACTTATTAGTTTCAGATCTTTGAGGAACTGTCTTCATGTTCTTTCTTTTGATGATGGGACACCATGATGGTCACATCCCAAAATAAAATCCAGTCATAAGCTAGAAAGTCCTGAGTTTCTAGGTCACTGAGTGGAGGAGATATAACAGCCAAACATGAAAATGCACTTAGAACAACTTTTATGGTTTCTATTATGTTCAGGCACTCATGCATGAGATCAATTGATCAATTCCTTCCCACAGGGAGCCTATTGTGCCATGACAATTTGGTGATCCCTCACATGTACATTTGTGCCTTCCCTGCTCTGCTTTGTGCCCCGAGAGATTGGCTATGCAGTTCTTCTCCTGAGAGATTAACAGATTGATAGGAAAGGGAAAATGTATGTTGCCAAATATTGCTCTTTGGTTTTGTTTATCCCTGATACCCTAACATGGGTTCTGTCACCAGCATCACATTTCTCATTCACTTTTGGACATGAATGATAACAGCTTTTCACTTAGTACCATGTGATCTACTTTAAGTTTTATTGTTTCCTTGTCACTACCCACACTTTGGTAAATAGGCTTTCATTAAAATTCTTTCTGGTTAAAAGCCATGTTGGTCATATCTTCTATTCATTATTGTAATCTAACAAATCAATTAAGTGTGTGTTTGTGTGTCTGTGTATGGTTGTGTGTGTATGTAGATCAGAGAACAATTTGCAGAAGACATTTCTCTCCTTCCACCATGTAGGATTCTGGGATGGAACTTGAGTCTTCAGACTTGGTAGTAAGAACATTTGTAACTGAAACAACTTGTCTGTCCATCATCTATTCTTTCTGAGACTTCCAAGGAAACAAATAAACTAAATTCCAAGACAACTCCTTCAGTTTTTAAACTCTTCTGCCAACTTCCAAGAAACAGAATTAACACATTTTTCAAGCTGTTTCCATATTCACTACAGACAATAAAGAGGTAAGGGTCCTTGAAAGGGAATGTGTTTCCATAGCACAAGGACTCTGAGTAAGGATGAGGGATTTCAAGAGGTCAGGTGGAAGGAAGAATAGTAAGTTTGGGGAGCTGGGGAGATGGCTCAGTCAGCAAAGTACTCAGAGCATAAGCAAAGGGATTTGAGTTTGATCCCAAGAATCCATTTTTTTAAGCTGGGTATGGAGGACGCACTTAAAAACCATCATCAAGAAGGTGTGGTTGAGTAGAGCTAGACTCATGGGAATCATTGGTCACACAGCCCTGCTGAATTGGCAAGACCCAATTTTTCAAAAAGAAATGAGCATTATATGAGGAACAACACCTAGGGTTGTTATCTAGCTTCCACACATGTGTGTACACACCCAGAAAATAGTGTGGGAATCAGGAATCTCATAGATATTTTCCCACTGTGCAGGAGAATCATCCATGAAAATCTTTGAGCTTTGTCCTTAGACAGTGAGGAACTGGGGAGAGGTGTTGTCTTCTAACCTAAGACACCAGAATCTGAGCACTCTATTATAGAACCTGTGCATTTGGCAGAGTAGACACATGTGTATGATGATAGAAAATATCACAGGTTATATTCAGCTTGCTTTGGGGAAACTTTTTGATCTCCAGGAGAGTTTTTAGTTACCATGTAAAGAGGAGAATGGAGATTCAGAATCCTAGCTCATAGTTCTGATCAGAAGTGCAAAGGTCATCCTGTAGTTCCTGTAATAGCTGGGTTGTATTCCCCTCTGTCCCTCATAAGCCTCTATGTCAGCATCAGAGCCTGAGCACTGTAGGCCCTAACAAGCCAGACTTTGTCACCTGCTCTTAGAACAAGTGAAATACAATGTATTCTGGAAAGCAGAGAAAGGCAAATAACTCAATGTGACCAGACTGAGAATAGGTTGAGTGCCACCAAATCCTATTTGCTTAGGACACATTTAATCATACAAAGTATCATTTAGCTAAGGAAACAATGCTTACAAATACCCCAAACATAAGCAGTCTGCTAACCTGGCCTCTTAGAGACAAGCATGACTTAGGATGCTAGGATGCCAATGTTTGTTAACCAAGGTTTCCAGCTATTAGATCCCATTCCCTTAGCAAAGAAGACAATACTGACTTGCTATCAATCATTAGGCCCATTACTATATCAAAGAGCATTCTTCTCACAGGCAGCAGTGGAAAAACATGGTGTCACAGTCACTATGACATCCTGCCCAGCCATAAAATCCCTGGTTACTTTTTGAGAAAAGCATAATTTTGCCAAGCAAGCAAGAAAATCCTGGCTAAAAACTATATGAATACAATAACAGCAACAACAAACCCAAACAATACTGGTATACTTGAAGTAATTTTGACAGTATCTGTACTGTGTACCTAAGTGGCCAGACTTGCACTTTCATGACTCTGTTTAACTTTACAAACTGTAACTTGGAGCTGGTGTCTGAATGAGATTTAAGTATGACAGCATATGTAGAAAGTTTAAGCTTAACATGTAAATAAGCTAGCACAATCCTGTATTCAAGGCTGGCTCCTTTTTAGGTGTTAGACAGAGCTGGAGATGATCAAACTGCTGTTATGAAAGAGTGTTTTCCTTTACCAGTCTCCAAGTGTACTGAGTGATTGCTCTCTGTGAAGACATTATTATGTCTTTAACATTTCCAATCCCTGGACACTGGTATCTTCTAATAACACCAGGCCGACTTGGAGAAGACTTGGCAGCCGTTGTGATTGCAGTCACATCTAAAACAGGAGCCTCAACAGCTGCTCAGGACTGCATATGCCACTGGGGGTCCCAGACACACATTCTTCTGAAATTCTGAGGAAGCAAGCACTCTGCTGTCACCAACTGGATTCTAGCATTCTAAGTTGGAATTTTGAAGATTTGGACCTAGAGTGACACATCAGAGCTTAAGATTACTTGTTCTTGCAGATGTACTGAATTTAGCATTCAGTTCCCAGCACCCACTTCAGTTGTTCACAACTGCACTTTACATCAATGCTCTATTTTTCCTGTTCTCCTGCTTAGATGCATTGTAGCCCCCTGGTTCTGTCACTAGTTTACTCTGATACAGCACTCCAGGCAGTGGGAGTAACTACTGCCCTCTTGAATGGCTGGACTAGCAAGTCAAAATTTCTCTAGGCTTTCTTCTGTCTTGTTTGTACTATACTCCTTGGCTTCATATATTGCCACTATCTGATGTGGGATCTTCTTCTATATATGTGTTGCATTTATTGGTTAGTAAATAAAGATGCTTTGTCCTATGGCAGGTCAGAATATAGCCAGGCTGGAAGAAATATATAAAGAGGGTAGATGGAGTCAAGGAGACACCATGTAGCTGCGGAAGGGGAAAGACACTGGAACATGGGAACCCTACCGGTAAGCCACAGCCTCATGGAAATACACAGATTAATAGAAATGGGTCAATTTGAGATATAATAGTTAGCCAGGAATATGCCAAAGCTATTGGCCAGTGTTGTAATTAGTTTCTGTGTGATTATTCAGGTCTGGGAGTCTGGGAGACAAACACACAGCCTCTGTCTACAACTCTCTTTTTCACCATCGGTAGGGTGCACTTCTGATGTGGGATTACCCTCTGTATGCTGTGAATACCATTGGTTAATAAACATGTTGTTTTGGGTCTGAGGTAAGGCAGAATAGAGCTAGGCAGGGAAATATTAACTGAATGCTTGGAGAGAGAAGGTGGAGTCGGGAGACAACATGTAGCCACCAGAAAAGAAAAACACAAGCTGCAAGCTAGAACATTGCCGTATTCCATGATCCTCAGAGTAAAATAGAAAATAATGGGAATGGGTTAATTCTATATGTAAGAACCAGCTAGCAATAGGCATAAGCTATTGGCCAAACAGTATTGCAAATAATATAGCTTCTGTGTGATTTTTGGGGGGAGTCTGGGCAGCCTGAAAAACAAGCAAGCAGCCTCTGTCAGCAGACTGGTGCTCAACTTGCCGTTTATTTAAATGTTTTAAGAATTTAGTACTGTTCATCACAAAGAGACACATCTGCTCCTGGCAGCACATATCTACTTCAAGAGGATGATGGGCATTGAAGAAATTCCTTGTGGAGTTTGCTGGCCATTTGAGCAGGAGACTGCTCTTGCTTGGACTGCTTGATGTTATGCTGTATTAACTGGACATGCAGGACCCACAGAGAAATAACTGCTGACGTTTCCTAAAGAAGGCAAGACAGTCTTTTGGGGTTTCTACTTCATGAAAGAGTTTGTTAAACATTTTGCAGGTTACAGAAAAAAGTGACTGACAAACTGCTAATAAAGATATAACTATCTTTGAAATTTTCTGCTTCATCGAAAAGTCTGCCAGACACTATGGTCCTGTAGGCTTAAGATGGATGGATGCCCCAATGATACAGAAGAACTTTGGGTGACTGTCCAGACAGCAAGANAAGAAGGCAAGACAGTCTTTTGGGGTTTCTGCTTCATGAAAGAGTTTGTTAAACATTTTGCAGGTTACAGAAAAAAGTGACTGACAAACTGCTAATAAAGATATAACTATCTTTGAAATTTTCTGCTTCATCGAAAAGTCTGCCAGACACTATGGTCCTGTAGGCTTAAGATGGATGGATGCCCCAATGATACAGAAGAACTTTGGGTGACTGTCCAGACAGCAAGAAGTCTCTGTCAATTATAGAGTTTTGGAAGTTGCTTACAATTTATTTCCTGTTTACTTAGGTAATTTTACATCCTTCTGGAGTCTTTGATGGAGTTGAAGAATAGATAGTTATAATTATAGTTTTTCTAGTTATGATAAATGATAAAATAGATATAAGTATTGTAACTGTAATTCTTGCTTGATATCTGTTTTGTTATATGTAATTTTGCTATGTCAAAGTTAAAACCTTCCTTTTTATTTAGACAGAAAATGAGAGATCATGTGTGATTCCTCTCTGTATTCTGTGAATACCATTGGTCAATAAAGAAAATGTTTTGGGCCTGTGATAGGGAAGAATAGAATCTGTCGGGGGATGGGGGAACTAAACTGAATGCTGGGAGAAAGAAGGTGGAATCAAGAGACACCATATAGCCACCAGAGGGGAAAGACACAAGCTATCAGTATGAACCTTGCCGGTAGGCCACAAGCCTGATGGTAAAATATAAAATAATAGAAATAGATTACTTCCAGATGTAAGAGCTAGCTAGGAAAGTGCTTAAGTTATTGTCCAAACAGTATTACAAATAATATAGCTTCTGTGTGATTATTTTAGGAGTCTGGGGGGCCAGGAAAATGAACAAGTGGTGTTTGCCAACACTCTTCTATCCCTAACTATTTAAAGTGAACCTTCTATGGACTCTACTCTTACCTCTCCTGTTAAACTATGCTCAAGGGAGCAGGATGCCTCAACTAAAGAGAACTTACCAGCTTTTAAAGGTAGCCAACTCCACTCACTGAACTATTGTGTCTATCTGTCCACTACAGTTCAGGGTTCCTGGGCTGCCCCGTCGTCCTCATCACTATGGATACATACCTGTTTCAAGTTATATCTTTACATAGTGATTGACCCATTGACACATCTCATGCATATAACAGACCTCCCATGAGGACTCTGATTTTTCCAGCCTCTTGTAATCCCCTATCCTTTGTAAATCCCATATGGTGAGTTATTGCTCTCCTCTAAGTTCTCATTATTGTCATCCTTCCCATTCTGACCCAAATCACCCTTGCCACCTACTGTCAATTATTCAAGACAATACTGAACACTCCCCCTATGCCTACCATACCAGACTCCTTTCTATAGAAACTCACTTCCTCTCACAGTCTTCTTTTCTTTTTCTCTCTACCACTTCCATTTCTATCACTCGTACTGTCGCATTGCTGGATAATCACCTTTAAACCTGTAACCAAATCATTCATTTTCAGGCCCCTAACAATTTTTTTTCCATAAAATTCTCTAGGAGCACATGATACCAATACCACAACTCACCACAGCTGATCAAGTTAATGCTGTCCTTCTGCTATATGATGTCAATACAACCCATGCACCGTAGATCCTGAGGACAAAACCTAAACCTTCATCCTTCAGCCCTTCTGCATGAAGTAGCCAATAAGTGAAGACAACTTCCCTTTTCTTTCTAGCTGTCTTCAGCATCTGGAATGAAGAGCTAATTACCTAAAAGTCACAGGTGGACTGAGAAACCCTGTGCAGGGAAGTTGACTTGACCAACCACACCTGTGGAACCCTCTGCTAGGGAGATTCACATATGAGACCTGCTGTTTTCTCCCACCTCCAGTGGTAGAATGTGAGGAAATGGGCCTGCAGATGAAATATTCTACCTCTAACATTCCTCATTTTTCATCCTAAAAAAAACATAAACCCCAACACCACACACATCCAGCTTCGAATCTATGGAGAGACTGTGCCCCTTCAGCTGTTCTGATTAAAGAACAATCCTGCTCCTGGAGATGTCAATCCTCTTCCCTTCATTTCCACATTGTCTCCATCAAACCCCATTTAACATGTCACATTGATCAGTCACAAAACAACAGTAAGCGCTGCAATGAGTTGTCAAAATGTCATTTATATGCCAATTAGTTCACCTAAAGTCAGCTATCAGACTTGTCTCCTTTCTTATTTTACATCTTTGATATGTCCCCAGACATACACATTCTCACAACCTTATTAAGAGTGAAATAATTATGTAGGAATTTCTCTACATAACCAGCATGCCTGGAAGGAATGAGTTATCATTCACTCTAAGTATCTGGACTGCCAACACAAGTATTCTGCATTTTCCAAACTTGATAGACTCTAGATCCTCCTGGGGGATAAACTTCTGGTTATGCTTATGGGGGATTATCTTGATAGCATTAATTGATGTGGGAAGACCTATCTTGATTTTGTGTGTGACCATTCTCTGGGAAGGGGAATCCTGGATCTTCTAAAATGGAGAAAGTGCAGTTAGTCAAAGCATAAAAATGTAGTACAGCAATGAGAAAAGAAATTACAATACACAGTTCCCTGGGGAGCTGGAATTTTCTCAGAATATTTGTTCTGGGAAAAGGGAAGGTGTCTGGTGTTGTGATTTTAAAAAGGTATCATGAGAGAAAAAGATATCATGTGACAGAACTCACATGGAGGGATTTTTCATTAGGTGAAAGGGAATGTTAAGGGCGAAAAGGAGGAAAGAGACCTGTCTCTGGGGACAGGAGCAGCAGAAGGGAAGAGAGAGAGGCAGAGAAAGAGGGAGAGAAGAGGGAGAGACAGGAAGACAGGCCGAGAAGCAGAGAGAGAAAGGAACAGACAGACAGACAGATAAACAGAAAAGGAGATAGAGACTTGGGATGTGGTCAGGGCCCTTTTAATAGGGAACTAAGTAAATGTGCATAGGTGATGCTCTTAATACCTACTGCTGAGGGTGTGTCCTATCAGAATCCCTAGGGCAGGCCAGTACAGATGCCTGAATGCTAACATCTGGTGCCAGCAGAGGGGTTCATGGGGTAAGGGCTGTTCAAAAAAGGGAAATATATTCGACAGCTGTGGAAATTATGTCAGACTAGCTTCCTACAGGAAGGCTCCAGTCTTTGATGGGTCAGGGATGGGCAGGACCACACCTTGACAAAGTGCTTAGTTACCCACAACCCTCCCCCTGAATTTAAACATAAGCCTCATGTCAGTTCCCCTATTATAGCCCAGGAATCTCATTGTTCCTCTTCCTATTGTGACAATTCTGAATTAACATATTTTTCTGTCTTTCACTATTAATGTGATTTGTTGGGAACAACACTTGAGCAGGATTTGTTAGGGCTGCTGGCTGCAGCAACAATACCTCTATACCTCATCAGTCAGCAGCCTGCTCATTTCTAAATCAACACAAGAATTGCAAGCCATATAAGATTCAGTCAAACCCCAGAAGCCAAAAAAGAAAATTTACAGCTCATCTTCTCTGACCCCTCAGCTTATTTCCAAACTTCAATCTAAACACAAATCAGACAACTGTCCTTCTCTATTAGCCTCATCTTCTTCTGTCATTCACCTATTTACCTTCCCATCCCTATGGAATAGTCAAAGAAGTATTCCAATTCAGTCTCATCAGAAAGTTCAAATAATGTGATGTGTTTTTTTTTCTGCTGAATTTATAAGAGGTCTTCCACTTTTCTGACCACAAACTTGAAAAGGAATAAAACATCAAAAGACATTTTATTAAAGAAAATGTGTTTTAGAATATAATTTTAGAACTGAAATAAAGCTATAAGACCAGATAATTCAAATTATTACTAAATAAAGATTTGGCATTCAGAGAGGTTAAGTGATTTCCCTGAGCTCACAAAGCAAAACATTTCAAATTTGATATTATATTATGGCAGTAAAATTTCTAGTAAAGTTTCCATTATCTCTTACCAAAATCCATTTTCTTAACAATTCCTCAATAATTACACAGATTAAATAATGGCCTGTAACTGGGGACAGAAAGTATATATTATAGAGCCTGCATTTAAAAATCTATGCACTGACTCATGAGTAATTAAGATAAAATATGCACTTGCTTTATTTATAAATACTAATATCTAAATTAAAATCTCTCATCAAGTTTGTGGTTTTCAAAGTTTATAGAAATGCTTCAATTGAAGTCAGTGGGTTCTTTGTATGTGAGTATATATATGTGTACATATGTATGTGAATACATGTTTACATGTTCTCACGTGAAAGCCAGAGGTTAACAGTAGATGTCCTCCTCCATCACTCCCACATTATATTTGAGATGTAGAGTGTTAGTTACTATTTTATTGCTGTTGAGAAACCCCATGTCAAAAGAAACTTATAAAACAAATCATTCAATTGTGAGCATGATTATGGTAAAGACAGTTAGTCCATGATTATCCTGACAGGACACATGCTTGCAGGCAGATAGGCATGGTACTCTACTAGTAGTTGAGAACAACAATTTGATCCATAGGCATACAGAGAGAGAGAATAAGTCTGAGCATTTTGAAATTTAAAAGCCTATTTCCAAGTGACATGTCTCCTTCAAAAATGCCACACCCAATCCCACAAAGCCATACTCATAAATCCTTCCTAAAATGTACACAAACTAGGAACCAGGAATTCACATGCATGAGTCTACGGAAGACATTACCTTTTAGAACAACCACACAGGGTCTACCATCAAACCTGGAGCCCACCAATTTGGGTAGAATCACTATAGAATAACTATTCCAGAGCCAGGGCACTGGAATTATAAAGACATGTCTCTGTATGCAGCTTTTCCTCACAGGTTCTGGGAGATCAATCCCAGGTTCTTATTATTACATGTCAAGCACTTTATTAGCTAAGCCATCTCTTCAAGTAAGCTTGGATGGTTCCTTGTGGGGAAAGTCTTTCTTATTTCCCTCCTCTCTGAGAGAAATCATCTGTTCTCATCTACATCTTACATTAGTGATACTACAGATGTCTGACAAGGGCTTTGTGACTTTGAAGTCATTATGCCATTTACTAACCAATGAGTTAACCTATATTCTTATTTTGAATCTGTCATTCCTCCCCCAGACCCATAAATTCCATACCACTTTATAGATGATGTGATATTTCCCTCTGTGTGCTGTGATTACCATTTATAAATAAAGAAACTGCTTTGGGCCTATAGCAGAGCTATAGGGGAACAGAGCTAGGTGGTGAAAACTAAACTGAATGCTGGTAGAAAGGAGGGCAGAATCAGAGAGAAGTCACATAGCCCCACTGGAACCATATGGAACTTTAGCCAGTGGCAATACACATATTAATAGAAATGGGTTAAATTAATACATAAGAGTTAGCCAGAAGAAGGTAGAGCTAATGGGCCAAGCAGTGATTTAATTAACATAGTTCCTGTGTGATTATTTTGGTTCTGAGCAACTGGGACAAACAAGTGACCTCCCTACTACAAATAGGTAGATTAAATCCATATAAAACATGCGAAGGCTTGAAAAGAAACTACAGACACTAGAAAGCAAAGTTTAGTCACATTTGTCTTTTCAAATTGGCTTTGCTTGCTGGTGGCGTGCTGCAGCTCTTTTAAAAATCAGTGGTAGCGCACACACACACACACACACACACAAACAAAACCACGGTTTTCAATTGCTGGCTTTCCACGTTGTGCTGTTGGTGTGAACTCTGACTCTTTCTGGAGGTCTGGCTACAGAGCATTTGATTATAGTCTGTGAGCAGACTGCTACAGCTAGCTTAATGTCAACATAGACTGACTGTATACCTAAAATGGGGCTATGAGCATGGCTTTCAGAGGCAGCAAACAGCTTCACAATGCTGGACTGGGCAGGGCAAGTAGACAGTGCCATATTTACTCTAGAAATGCGGCTGCTTAAGTTCATAAGAAGTCCTTAGCATTTCAAGAAGTGCTCCTCGACAGTAAAAAATTACAGATACACTATAGGACAGATTCAGGCATAAAAGACATCTAAATGGGCCACAGTCTTGGACAAATGTGCATAGGCTTGGGAGAGAGAAGAAAAAGAGTACAGTACAGTGAGTTATACAAAGAAGTAAATGGCTTTTTAAAAATAAAACAAAGTCTTTAAAGAGAGAGTACAGACAGTCATAGATTAAAAGGAATGAAGAAAAATAAGCCACATAAAGATGGAATATGCAAAGAGAGTATGGATTATGTATACTATTTTGTTTTCTTTGAAATTTTTGGCTGCAGAGAGACATTTGATTATGAGGATTGCTAAGCTGAACTAGCAAGTATATTATAACGATATCTTGACTTCAGAATTTTGGTCTAAGGATATGTTGCTTTGGAAAAGAGGTTCTTTTTTGTTTCCACAGAGAATGAAAACCTGTGGATTTCATCCAGATTAACATGGTTTGATGGACCAAGACCCCCTGAAAGGTTGCCTTAAACATCCCACAAAAAATTATTCATGAGAAAGTGGGACGTCTGTCTTTGGGTTGCAGCATTTGTGATGTTGATCACCCAGGAGTGAATTAAAAATGTATAATGTTGAGAAAGGTAAGAAGATTTTTGTTCAGATTTTTCCCAGTGCTACATTGTGGAAAAGGGAGGCAAGCCTAAGGCTGGACCAAATCTCCATGGTCTGTTTAGGAGGAAGAGAGGTCAGGCATCTGGATTCTCAGATAGCAACAAGAACACAGGCATCACCTGGGGAGAGGATATCCTAATGGAGTATTTGGAGAATCTGAAAAAGTATATTCATGGAACAAAAATAATCTTTGCTGGAATTAAGAAGAAGGGAGAGAGGGCAGAACTAAAAGCTTATCTTAAAATGGCTACTAATGTGTAATTCCACTACCTTATTTATTACCAAACAAATGTCTCATGACTTTTAATGTGTATTGCAATTTAATTCATACACCAAAATTCAGATCATGAATGTCTGACAATATTTTGTTGGACAGTCCTGATTTAAGTAAAACTGACTTGTAGCAAAGTGGATATGATCTTTTTTAAAAGTAACAGTTCCAGTTGTATAAACACTATCACTACTCTCCCTTTCTCAAGATAAGATTGGAATTAATTATTAAAGTTCTACTTTCCACAAAGTAGGAATATGGCATTTAAAGTTTGGGGTGTCACATTAAACCTATTGAATGGTTTTATAATTAAATTTATATAATTGGACATATGACTATGTTTAAATACTGGGGAAATTCTATCATGATCTCAGAAACAAGAAGACTCTCCTTTGTTAAAGTTTGTACTCCCTGCTGTTACAGGCAATGGCTAAATGTCAGAAGGCAACTGTTTATTTTTGACTCAATGGTGTTATTTTAATTAGAATTACCTAAGTCAAAAGATGCTGCCTTTTACCATTGAAAGACACTTACTGTGGTCTATGTATAATATATCAAATAAAGCATATTTAGTGCATGTTATAGTTTATCTATTAAATTAGAATGCTTTTAGAAACCAGCAACTTAGACCTTAAATTTTAATTCTTTATTATCTAAGACTAAATTCAGAATTGTCCTTAAACACCCTTTCAGAAACAAAACAAAACTGGAACTTCTATATATATGTGATTTCTGGTGGCATTCTTTACCAACTTTTTATCAAAGTATTAAAATAAAGGAGATGTTTGTAGCAGTAAGAAGATAATTAATCACAAAAAATTACTTTTCCCAATAAACAGCAGGAAGCAGTTTAGAGAATAAATATGCCCATATTCCCAAATATTGTTTATAAATGTTCTTTTACATTTAAAGAGAGATATGCTATAGAGATTTGCATTGATATGGATCTTGGTTTATTGATACAGATTCAAGGTCAATTTTGTCATATGTATATTTCTGCTCTTGATTAAGGTATTATGTTTGGCAGCTCATTTAAAAATGTAATGTATAATTTAGAAATACAGATTAATAGATAGTCATCTATAATAGTTAATCTTGTAGTCATGTTAGTTAGATTTTTTTAGATATACAGAGATATATTTCAGATGGATAGACATTCTTCAAACCTTTTGAAGACTACAGAATATGGCATGTAAAATGTTATAAGAACTTAGGACTTTTCATGATAATGAGACACATCTCCTCCTGGCAGCACCAATCTACATCAAGAGGATGGCAGGCATCAAAGAGGCTCCTTCTGGAGTTTGTTAGTCATTCAGGCAAGAAATTGCTTTTGCCTGGACTGCTTGATAAACTGGATGTGCAGAACATTCAGAGAAATGACTGCTGAACTTGCCTAAAGGTGAGATGATCCTTCAGAGTTCCTGCTTCATGAAAGGGTCTGCTAGACATTCTGCAGGGCACAGAAAAAAAGTGACTCACAAACTGCCAATATAGGTGGGACTGTCTTTGAAACTTCCTGCTTCATGGAAAAGTCTGCTGGATATGATGGGACTGTAGGCTGAAGATGGATGCCCCAATGGTATGGAAGAACTTTGGATAACTGTCCAGGCAATGAGAAGTCTCTGCCAATTCTAGAGTTTTAGAAGTTGCTAACAATGTACTTCCTCTTTACTTAGGTAATATTATATCCTTCTGGAGTCTTTGATGGAATTGAAGAATATATAGTAAGAATATAGCTTTCCTTAGTTATGGTAAAAGATAAAATAAATAGAACTGTAATTCTTGCTTGATAAATGTTTTATGTATTTTTACTATGCTAAAGTTAAAACCTTTTTTATTTAAACAGAAAATGGGAGGTGATGTGGGATTTCCCTCTGTATGCTGTAATTACCATTGATTAATAATGGAACAGCTCTGGACCTATAGCCGAGCTATAGGGGAACAG
This sequence comes from Bramus lutescens, assembly GCA_001685075.1. Classification (NCBI taxonomy): domain Eukaryota; kingdom Metazoa; phylum Chordata; class Mammalia; order Rodentia; family Cricetidae; genus Bramus; species Bramus lutescens. The sequence continues at coordinate 18,358 of LOEQ01010814.1, read as the reverse complement.
AGCCAGGAGGGTAAAACTAAGCTGAATGCTGGGAGAATAGAGGGTGGAGTAAGAGAGAAGCCATGTAGCCCTGCCACAGCCAAACAGAATTTTACCCAATAAGCCATAGCCAAATGATAATATACAGATTAATAGAAATGGGTTAAATTAATATGTAAGAGTCAGTCAATATCTTCGATCTCGATTACCCGGTTCGTCAGATTTAATTAATATGGTTTCTATGTGATTATTTTGGTTTTTGGCAGCCAGAAAAAGCAAGTGGCCTCCCTACTACAGATAGACAATATCCCCCACCCTCATAATCACCTAAGAAGTACTCAATTATTTGTGGAGTTGAGCAGGTAATCATGATAGCATGACTTCTCTTGAGGACAGAAAGGATATCATGCCCATTCAATCCCTATGCATCCATTATTATTTTCAATCCAGAGTAAAATTTCTCCACCCCCAGGGTATATCTCAACACTGGGCCCCTCAGAGAACTCAAGAGTCATAGGTATATTGGGCCTGACAGTGACTGTGTATAACTGTTCCTGATGAGGCTAGTACTGCTTTGGGGCCTGGCTTTCAGCAAAATGGAGAAGGTGTCTTTTTCCAGACCCTGCTTCAGACTTGGTTGTTATTCATTCCTATGCCTGGTCTTTGACATCTTGGTGTCAATATCAGTTCTCCGGGAAGTGTTGTGGGGAAGCCTCTTGACCTCCACCATGATCATCACAGGCTATCTCTAGGTCTTGAATGCAATTCCCAGGCCTGTGTGCTTGGGTCAGCTATAAATGGGAAGACAATGGAGACAGTTCTGGCTGCCCTGCACTAACTCTCCCATAGTCAGCATAGCTATTTCCAAAAAACAGATATTATTTGTACAGAGTACTCCTCCTCCTCCTCTCTCTCTCTCTCTCTC
>LOEQ01010813.1:12654-23073 GCA_001685075.1 Bramus lutescens | reverse complement strand
GAGGGCCTTGGACTTCCCACAGGGCAGGGTACCCTGCCCTCTCTTAGGACTGCAAGGGGAGAGGAGAGGGGGAGTGGGGGAGCAGGAGGGAAATGGGAGGAGTGGAGGAAGTGGAAACTTTGAATGGTATCATTTATAAAGCAATAAAAAAATTAAAAAATGAAATAAAATAAAAAAAAAGACTATGGGATGTCACTGATCATCAACTTCTAAAGTGGAAACTCTTGAAGTGTCTTTTCACTGGGATTTTTATTTGATACCCTGTTACAGGGTAGCTGCTTATTTGAGGTAAAAGGCAGCCCATGAATTTCAAAAGCTACCATCTATATATCTGACAGAGGGTTAGTATCTATAATATAAAAAGAACTAAAATAAACTTAAACATCAAGTTAATCACCTAATTAAAATAAATTTAAACAGAAAGTTCTCAAAGGATTAAATCCAAATGACTAAGAAATATGTTTTTTTTAATGTTCAACATTCTTAGCCGTCAGAAACATAAAAATTAAAACTATTTTGAGGCTTCATCTTACTCTAGTCAGAATGTCTTAGATTTTTTTAAAAAAAATGATGACAAATGCAGGAATAGATCTTGGGAAGTGGAAGAACTTGTTTGTGGCTGATAAGAGTGCAAATTGCTGCAGTTACAATGGAAATGAATGTAGAATTCCTCAAAAATCCAAAAATAGATGTACACATAATCCAGCTATATCACTTGTGGGCATTGCATAGTTATGTTTTGAAGATGTGAGAAAACGACTATAACAACGAAACTTACACAATAGTTTATGTGGGCTTACAGACTCAGAAGGAAGAGTCCATCATGTTGGGAGGCATTTCATTACTGTAGCTTTGTAATAGAGTTTAAGTCAGGGATGGTAATGCCTCCAGAAGTTCCTTTATTGTANATTGTATAAGATTGTTTTGGCTATCCTGGGATTTTTGTTTTTCCATATAAAGTTCATTATAGTTTTATCAAGTGATGATCATATAATCAAGATGGGTTTATTTGCACAGTAAAATATTCAGCTATTAAGAAAAGTGAAACTATGACATTCTCAGACAAATGGATGAAGCTAGGAATAATCATTCCTAGGTAACCCAGACGCAGAGAGTTCAAACAGTTGCAGACTTTCTCTTCTTTGTGGTTGCTAGCTTTGAATTTTTAGATATGCTTCATTTGGAATACCCCATAGACGTCAAGAAATTAGTAAGGGGCTAAGAATGTGACTTTCAAGGGAGAAGAGATAGAAAGCAGGGGTATAACATTTTTAAAAAGGGTAATGGAACAAGAAGGGTTGAATCAGGGTGGCAGAATTAAAGGCAGGTAAGAGGTTTCATTTCTAAGACTTTAAGAATAATAAAGAATGTTTTCCTTTCTTCTAAAAGTTTACTTTAAAAGATAAAGTCATGGTACAGTTAAATGACTGGGTGAGTAAGGGCACATGTTGTCAAGCCTGCTGTCCTGAATTTTATCTCAGGGATCCACATGGTAGAAGGAAGAAATGGTATACACTCCCACACACAAACAAAAATAAATCTAATTTTTAAAAAATTAAAATTAGGTTGTGTCCCGAGAAACTGTCAGAAACAAAAAATTTTATGAGAACATGAAAATGTTGCAAAAGTTAACATTTCTAAATGCAATACTTGATCCGTAAGGGTAAAAAGCTGTAACCAAGTGAACTGTAGGAGTTATATTGTATTTTTTGCTTATTATTTATGTTCTTTTCTTATGATACATTATCACTGGTGAACTAGAGAGAATTTTCATGAATATATTTTCCTAAGTAGTTGGAGAAATCACATGGATATGCAACTAAATAACTAAAATTAATAAAAAAAAATCTTTGAGAGGAGCAGATACAAGTTTCCCTTTACTTTCACTTTGAGGTGAAAAACAACTCTCACTAACCAGGCACACATTCATGTTTCAAATGAGACGTTTTAAAAAGTGAATTCAAAACTTTATCCAATGTCAAACTCTCCAAGAGACTTCTTGAATTATGAAAGAAAGATAATCATTTCAATTATTTTACTTAAAATAGAATGGAACAGAAAAAAAAATGTTTTGGTTTTCTCTTTTCCCAAGACATTCAGATTGTTTGGCTAATAAAAATGTCAAGCCTAAACTTATGAATGAGAATCTTCATGAAAAGGCCATTTTGAATACTTATTATTCAGAGGTTAGGGCTAAGTATGCCCCCTTCTTTGTGAACACAGACCAATTTTTTTGAAAAATGCACGTTGGGAATAATCTCTAAGACACAGTTTCACAATATTTTGCATTCATTTAAAAGTGAAGTGTATTTTATTTGTCTCATAGCCAACAGTTTGAAGTCTCCCTCCCAGGCTCCTATCCTTTTTTAAAGAACCCCTTAGGATTGCTTTTGATGCTCCTCAAATGAAGGATTCTACACCCCAGAACACAGGAGAGAGTCAGAATTGGACTCTTTCCCAGAATGAAAAGAATTGTTGGAGGAGAAACAATTTAAATAGAACTGTATCTGCCCCATCCTGAGCTGGCATTTCCTATCATCAATATTTTTTTAAATGCTGTCAAGGACAATATTTGCAGTACTGAAGCTGAATTACTAAAGCAAGCATCGTAACTTTCACTAATAAATATTCAACCCTTTCTTTTTTAAACAAACAGTACTTCCTAGTATCCTACGTTGCTCCAAAAATGATGGGTAAATATGTGGCATTCTATGTTATAAATAGAGAAAAGAATCTGAATATGAAACTGAAATTCTACCTTTATTTATTCCTTTGCTTTTATAAATAAAAATAAAAATATCTCCTAGCTTTTTCATTTGTGCAAATTTTGCAGGTTTCAGAAAATATTCAAATAATTTGACTAAAGATATAAAACTAAATTGTTGATTTTATTTTCTGTCAGATAATACTGGTTATCTTTATCACTGAAGGTGCAAATAGTTAAATAAAATAATAAAACTATTTTAGGAGGTTTACAAAGTGCTAGAAAGTGCTACATTTTAATAAACAAAGGAATTCGTGAGCATAATACTGTAGATAAGAAAATAAAGAGTATTCTAGCTTCTAATTTATTCTAAGATTTAAAATACCAACTTTAAAACTTTGGGCAAGAAACTCATTCTAGCTGAATTTCAGTCTGCCCATCTGTAAAATGCTAATACTGGCATGTAATGTCTGTCATATTTATTTTCTATAAGGATTAAATCTTAAAGCACTTAAGTGTATGCAAGTAATTATTATTCACAGAAGAAAAAAGTGGATAAACTTTCACTGAAATACAATTTGTGTTCAAATGATGTGGCAAAGCCAAATGAAGTGGAGCAAATGACATTTCTGCCTTGAAATCAAATGACAGGTTTCAGTAAAATCAGTTGTTTTGTGGTCCTGTCTTTGTCTCAATGTATAATTGTCATTTTCCCACTTACTCACCGTCCATCCATTTCCTCACCCAAACAATAAGATTAATATTTAGCATCTTCCGCACTGTAAAACAGCACTTTGCAGTAGATCATGTGTGACTGAAGAATCAATCTGAAAAGTGAAACTTTAAGCCAATTAAATAGAATTTTTGTCAAAATGTCACCAGTAAAACAGGTTTTGTTGATTGTCTGACAAAATCGATTACTTCACTGGTAATCTGTGTATAAACACCGTGTGTGTGTGTGTGTGTGTGTGTGTGTGTNAGAGAGAGAGAGAGAGAGAGAATAATACACATTTTAGTTTCTTGTCTTCAGTAGAACAGTAGAAAGTGTCAGACTGCCCCCTGCAGTCTCCAGAGAAGGATCACATTTGCTTAGGTTAAAGCTTGAAGAAATGGTAGTTTCCGAAAAACCTCTTCTAAACTGACATACTAGGAAATTTCTCCTTTTTTGTCATCTTGCTTTTCATTTTAAAGTTTAATTTTTAACACTGTTTCTTCAGAAACTGTAAAATCCTTGGCATCTAATTGTTCTCATCACTGTCTGTTGTCTGTTTATTCTATTTCTTTTGCCCTCAGTTCACTCCTCACTGGCTGATCCTAGTTCTAAATCAATCCGTTCCCACTCATTTCGACTGTCACATTCTCTACTGTGTCCTAAAACATTTTTTCTATTCACTTGTATATTTATTTTCTAAAATTCTAAAGAACTTTTAAAACCGTTTCTTAACATTTATTCTTGCTTGGCTTACATTATTTATATATATATAAAACTTGCCGCCTCCCACTAAACTATAAGTCTCTAGATAGAAGAGGAAGTGACACATGAATTTCTGAAACTTGCAAAATGATTAATATAGTAAGAATTCAATAAAAGCATTGTTATATTTGTGATTAGAATAAGAACCTGGTAAATTTCCATATCATTTTTTTAAACAGAAACCTATTTTTCCTGTTGTATAACCCAGTGTTACATGTGAATATTATGGCCTCATCCTTTGTCCTTAACTACTTTATTTCCACATCTCTGAAAACAAAATAGCCAGAAGCTTTGACTAGGTTCTTTCTGAGTGCTTAAATTTATCAAATCAATTGTCTTAATATTCCTCACTTAGGTAATAAAGTAACATTTTTATTTTCTTAAATCTCATTAATTAGATATAATTATTGTTTCCTGACTACACTGTAATAATTTTAAATCATTTGAAATAAATTACTATAGAAAACTTCATAAAATAAAATATAATTAAGATTTATAAATCAGCTTGGTTATGCTAATATATTATAACTCCATATTTATCTTATAAAATTAAACAAAAATATTTTCAAATGTGTCCAAACTAAGAAGTGATACATTTTAGCATAAATCTAGTGAAGACGGATGTACCCATAGGCCACAACCATGTGGTAATACACAGATTAATAGAAATGGGTTAATTAAAGATATAAGAGCTAGTCAATAAGAATTTTGAGCTAATAGGCAAAGCAGTGATATAATAATAGTTTCTGTGTGATTATTTTGGGTCTCAGTGGCCAGGAACGAACAAGCAGCCATAGCCTACAGATTGGTTTGCCAACATGTGCCAGATAAATCCATGTAAAACCTGAGAGAGTTTAGTATGGAATTCTAGGCACACACACAAAGACAAAGTTTAGCTGCCTTTGTTTTGGATGGGCTCTGTTTTCTGACATCAAGCAGGAGCTCCATGGCTCCTTTCAGAGAGGTCTTCCTAATTCAGTGGAAGCAGAAAAAAATCCATTTAGTTTCTAAATGGCAGTTTCCTGGTTCATGCTAGTTGCAGTAAAAACTCTGGCTCTTTCAGGAGGCCAAGAAATTAGATGGGTTTTATGAGTAGCATGTTACAAATTGCTTAAAGTTGACATAGATCCACTGTGAACCTGGAGTTGGGGCAATGTGCATGAGCTCTCCAAGGCAGTGAATATGCCTCCACCATGTTGGACTGAGGGAAGCCAACAATAGTGCTGCAGAGTTGGTCCTAATCATGTCCACTTAGCTTTTTTTTTTTTAAAAAAGTGTTTCTGGTCAAAAAATAATTACAGATACACATGCAATAAGACAAATACAGATGGAAATGACCACTAAATGGGTCACAGTATTGGATAAATGTATGTAGGTTTGGGAGAGAGAAAAAATAGTTATAAAAAGAAGTAAATGATTTAAAAACAAGTGAAGTCTTTAAGGAGAAAGAGTACAAACAGTCAGATTAAAGAAGTAAAGAAAAATAAGTCATGTAAAGATGGAAAATACACAAAGAACCTGGATTATGTGTATTACTGTGTTTTCTTTGAATTTTTTGACTACAGAGAGATATTTGATTCTGGGGGCTGCTAAGCATAACCAACATATATATTTTCAAGGAACCTTGACTTCAAAATATGGGTCTAATGATATGTTGCTTTGTAAAAGAGGTTCTGCTTTTGTTTCCACAGAGGATGAGAACCTGTGGATTCCTTCCAGACTAAATGTGGTTTGAGGGATCAAGACCCCCCAAAAAAGGTATCTGTTAAGCCCACAAAAGAAAATATTTTATCCAACAAAAATCAGGAAGCAATTTGGAGAGAACTATGTCCAAATTACCTAAATTATTGTTTATAAATGTTTCTTTTCATTTAAAGGGGGAAATGATATAAAGACGAATGCTTTGCATTGGTATAGATCTTGGTTTTTTGATACAAATTTAAGGTCAATTTTGTTATATGTATATTTCTGCTCTTGATTGTGTTTATGCAGCTCATTCAAAAATGTAATGTATAATTAAGATATACAGGTTAATAGAAAGTCATCTGTAATAGTCAAGCTTGCAGTCATGCTAGTTAGCTTTTCTAGATGTACAGAGATATATTTCAGATGGATAGGTTTTTCCAAATCCTCCAAAGACTAACAGAATATGGTATTTAAATTGTCTTAAGAACTTAGAATTTTTCTTGACAATGAGACACATCTGTTCCTGGCAGCTCCAATCTACTTCAAGAGGATGATGGGCATTGATGAGGCTCCTTATGGAGTTTGATAGCCATTTGGGAAAGAAACTGTTTTTGCCTGGACATCTTGATGTAATGTTGTATGAACTGGACATGCAGGACACATGGAGAAATGACTGCTGAACTTGCCTAAAATGAGACAGTCCTTCAGAGTTCCTGCTTCATGAAAGAGTCTGATAGGCATTCTGAAGAACACAGAAGAACGTGACTGACAAATTGCCAATATTGGCAGAACTGTCTTTGAAATTTTCTGCTTCATGGGAAAGTCTGCCAGATACTATGGGCCTGTGGGATGAATATGGATGCTCCAATGATACAGAAGAACTCTGGGTAACTGTCCAGGCAGCAAAATGTCTCTGTCAATTCTAGAGTTTTGGAAGTTACTTACAATGCACTTCTTGTTTACTTAGGTAATATTATATCCTTCTGGAGTCATTGATGTAAAAGAATAGATAGCTGTAGTTTTCTTTAGTTATGACAAAAGATAAGGTAGATATAAATATTATAACTATAATTCTTGTTTGATAACTGATTTGTTATGTGAATTAAAAACCTTCCTTTTTTATTTAGACCGAAAAGGGGAGGTGATGTGGAATTACACTCTGGATACTGTGAATATGTTTTATTGCCATTGGTGAATAAAGAAGCTACTTGGGCCTATGATAGAGCAGAATATAGTCAGACTGGAAGAGATATTGCGAGAGAGTAGGCAGAGTCTAGGAGAAGCCAGATAGCCACTGCAGTAGACAGATGCTGGAAGCTGCACAGAGCCTTATCAGTAGGTCACAACCACAGGGCAATACACAGATTAATAAAACTGGGTTATTTTAAGATATAAGAGCTATCAAAAAAGAGGTGTGAGCTAATAGGCCAAGCAGTGTTGTAATAATACAGTTTCTGTGTGATTATTTCAGGTCTGGGAAGCCAGAAACAAACAAGCAGCCTCCACCTACAATCTAGCATATGTATTTTAAAATTTCATTGCTAGGAACTTTAAGATCCCTTTAAGCATGACTATAATTACATTAAAACCTTCAATTTAGAACATGGAGAAATCCAGTTCCTACTCACCATGAAAGTTCCATTCCTACTGCATAGTATATTCTTAAAATGTGTTATGCATACTATTGGAGGAGAAAATAATCATCAGTCATGCTCAGCTGTGAATCCTGCAAGATACAGTAATGGCTGGTGTGAAAAGATAGGTTGGCTGATATAATAGTGACATGAATATCATGCAAGTAACCAATTTGTCAACTTTTCAGACTATCTTTGCAAACCTTGTCCTCTGGACATGGGATCTGAGGTCTCAAAAGAATGGGGTGGACTACAGTCTAATGTTGTGGACAACCTTACTTCAGTTTTAGTGTACTTACATATATGAATGTAATAAAGAAAGCAGTGATTCAAGGAAAGTTGCTTGAGTTCAGAAAAACATGTAAATAAACACCAGTAGCACATACTAAATATTGACAGAGTAGCCTTTTCCCAGAACTTTCTTAAGACAAACCAATTTTAATGCAATTACCTGCACATACCATAAATTATGTCTGGGAAAGCAAGGCAGAAGGCAATATCCAGATTAGGGGCACACTGATCAGATTTGGTTCTATAACTATATTCTAACTTCCACCAATAATAAACATATCTTATAAATTTAATGTAAATGTTTAATACAGTAGGCACATCCAAAATTAATCCAGGGAACAAAATACACCTGAGGTAAAAGACCCTCTGCCTTTCTTCCTAGAGCCTTTCTCACAGTTCCCTAAGGCACTGTTCACCATAAATCATGATTTTGACCATATTCCAATTTATTCTACCTTCTTATTTTTTAAATTTTAGGGAATTTTCTTCCTGTTGGGAGCCATTGAAATCCTAAGAGAAGTATAAAAAGACACATGATAAGTAAAATACTAAGTGGAAGAGTATTGTGAATGAATATTTGCCTTATGATTTCCAGAGAAAGTATAAAAAGACACGTGATAAGTGCAATACTAGGTGGAAGAGCATTATGAATGATGTTTTGTCATCAGGAACAAGGATCCATGTCTTCTAAGGTATCAGCAATCCCTTATGTTATTCTTTGTCTTAAAAACTGTTTATAAAATTTCTATTTCTTATAAATAAAGTAATAGTGAGAGTATCTTGGGGAGTAGTTCCTCCTTATATTTTGTAAGAGTTGTTTCTTAAGAATTGGATGTGACACTCACACTCAGAGGGACTAGTTTGAACCTATTGTGTTTCCATCCTTGTCTGGCTGTAGTTCGTATTAGCTCAGGCAAATTGTTTCAGTGGGCATTCCCATCATGGTCTTTACCTCTTTGCACATATTCTCACTCCTTCCACTCCTCAGCTTGGCTCTTGGTGCTCACTCAGTTCAGTGCTCTGATGCAGGTCTCTGCCTCTGTTTCCATCAGTTGCTGGATGAAAGCAGTTGTGTGGCTGAGGCAGACTGCTGGGCCACTGGCAATGGCACCAGGATTTATTGATACTGCTAGTATTGACTTTTTTGGAACCTATTCTCTTTGGATACCTTGCTCAGCCTGGATATAATAGGGAGGGTCTTGGACCTCCCCCAAAACAATGTGACTTACCCTCTCTGAGGAGTGGATGAGGGTGGTGTAGGGAGCTTAGGTGGAGGGAATGGGAAGACAGGAGGTAGTGTAAACTGAAACTGGTATGTAAAATGAAAAAGGATAGTTTATTTTCTTTTTTAAAAAGAGTAAAAAAAAGAATGGGATGTGCTCGTTTTATAAATATTTGACTTTGTGTATTATAAGGGATTCTATTAATTTGTTGAACTTGCCATTCATACAGAATTTCTTGAAATTCCTACTATTAAAAGCTGGACTATGATCAGTTTTTAACTGCATAGGAATACTCAAAACTGCATTCCAAAAACCAACCACTTTCTTACTGATAATAAGTCTTGATCCACAGGATGAAATTTATACATGGCCCCATAGTGAGGTCACAGATTTGTGGCTAGATATATCATGGCCCCTAGAGGAGAATGTGCTACTATAACCCTGCTAAAAGAACATAGAATTAAACTAACTCTTGATGAGTTACCATTTTACTTAGGTCAATGTATCTTTCAGCCATCGTCTGTGAAGTTTCTCTTTACAGTAGGTAGTAAATATCGTAGAGATCAAAAACTGGTCAAGGTAAAGAGAATGAAAGACTATGGAATGCTCAGCCATAAATAGAACATATATGCCATACTTCTTCTCAGGTGGTATTATGGAAGAGAGAACAGAAAGAGTATAAGAGCCACTAGTTGTGGGTAATGTCAAGGAAGTCATGTCCTCTAGACACAATGGAACAGCTACACATGAAGAATTCACACTGTTTATGGCATCATGCACAAAACTTATTCAAGGTCAGTCACACCAAATACTACATGGAGATTGGAGTTGGCCACAAGATCCTATCCCAAGCAGTGATATATTTTGGAAATTGGTAAATGCTGAGGGTAAAGATCATTGTTTTTCTCTAGCATGTAATTCCTCACAAGTCAATCACAACTCTAGTTGATGACCACATACACTAAACTGTTTGAGGAGTACAAATTGGTCTTTATACGTTAAGAAAAGAAGGATACAAAATTGTGTAGGTAGGAAAAAGGGTATTCAAATACATTTTTTTAAAATTGTGAAATAATTAATTAAAACAAATGTAAAGTACAAAACGTCATTACCTGTGTTTCTTATCCCATAGCTTGTGTCAGAATAAATCTGATAATTCTGAAATCTTCTGAACCCATGGTTTTCCAACCAAAACCTTTGGAGAAAAAAAAACTATTCCTTGGTATACCATTTTGCACAAGGTGTAATAAATCAAGTTCTAAGTTTTAGCTTTTTATATAATCTGACCAGTTCATCACCAAATACAGAAACTTGCTAGGAATCAAGTTTATGAGTTTGTTTACCAAGAACTTTGCTGTAGTGATTGGGGAGAAGGCCTGCTTTTCGTCCGGCCCAGCTCCCGCACGG
>LOEQ01010812.1:14793-32283 GCA_001685075.1 Bramus lutescens | reverse complement strand
AAGAAAGAAAGAAAGAAAGAAAGAAAGAAAGAAAGAAAGAAAGAAAAACAACAACAAAAATGAAACTACAAAGGAGCCATGAGGGGTATCTCAGTGATAGAATGCAGACGGAATGCAAGATGCCCTGGAGTCAAATTCCAGAACTGTGAAGGAAGGGGGGGAGAAGGGGAGGAAAAAGAGAGGAAGAAGAGGTGAATAAGGAGGAGAGGAGGGGAGGAAGAGAGCAGAGGATGAGGAGGAGCAAAAAGGAGCTAAGAGGAAGCGTTGATGCTGCCACTACCTGGTGAATGAGCAGGCACGCACACAAGGTAGGGATGGATGGTGCCATGTGCTTGAGGGACATCAAGCTAGACATAGGCAACAACTCCAACAGGGAGGGTTTGTGTTTCTGTATTTAACTTGGAGAAGTCTCTCCAGGGTGCCACATGGCCACTCAGGGGGCCCCATTCAGCATAGGAGCCCTACAGTCTTGCTGCAAGCCTGAGTCCTGAGTTAAAGGTCCTACAGTGAGGGATGTCCCCCAATCAGGGAATTTGGGTCAGCCTCAGTGCCATCCAACTTGGGCCCTTACAGGCACCATGTCGCAACTTAGCCACCCAGACTTTCCAGGGCTAGTTCTGGGGAGACCCACTGAAGTCCAGAGCAATGTGCCCTGTATCTCTGAGTCCTGCCCACCCAACCCCCAAGTGTAACCCTGCCAACAGTCCACTGCCTTAGCTCCTCGTAGGGACCAGGCTCCTTCTAGTATGAAGTCCCCTTACCTTCCTGATCCTCTGACCCACTTTCCTATCAGCTGTGGGCCCTTCAAGTCAGAGGCTGGGGAAGGCCCCTCCTGTCTCCTCCCCAGAGGAGTTCCAGCCACAGCACCACACCGCCATACCCACAGGCCACGCTGAGGAGGCTGGTGAGAGCAGGGAGCAATGAGAGGCAGCCTTTGTAGCTGGGTAGAAACCGGTGTGACAAGCTTGCAGGATGATGTCAGGGCTGGCACCAGTCAAGAACAACTCTGTTGACAAGAAGATTAATTAGACAAACGCCGTGCCTGCCAGCCTCTGCCGCCATCTCCCCCTCAGAGGTCAGCTCCACTCAGGCCCCAGCTTTTTCTCATCTTTTTAAAAGAAAACTTAATCTCCTAACAAGACAGCCCCAAAACAATTCATGGCGTGCCAGCAGAGCGTGTACATACAAGCAGGCTCGGCAGAGGTTCCGGGAACCCACCGGGGCCTCCCTCCTACCTGTCCAGACAGATGCCGCACCAGGAAGAATGCTCAGCTCCTCATGGGTCCTTCCTCGGTAGAGCGATCGCTCCAGGTGGAATAGCTCTGGCCTTCTCTCTGCTTTTCCTAGGGCTTCTCTTCTCACAGACGGGATGGGCAGCCCACCATGCCAGCTCTTGGAGTTTGGAAGCTTCCCTCGAGTGACCCCTTCCTCCAAAAGCTCCCTGCCCCATTGTCCCACGGTGGGAAGGGAAAAATCAACCCTGGAGCGTGAGTGTGGCCTCTCATGATTCAGTAAGTACTTGCTGAGCATTTCACATCCCAGCAGTCCTGGGGATAAACAGGGGACCTCAGCAGCTCAGGCCTTGGTGGGGCTTCTATGGGGGAGGGGGGGACACTGACAGGAGTAAACTAAATGCATAGTACAATGACCGGGCAGTGGTGGCGCACGCCTTTAATCGCAGCACTCGGGAGGCAGAGGCAGGCGGATCTCTGTGAGTTNATCTCTGTGAGTTCGAGGCCAGTCTGGTCTACAAAGCAAGTTCCAGGACAGCCAAGACTGTTATACAGGGAAACCCTGTCTCAAAAATAAATAAAATAAATAAATAAATAAAAACCTAAAAGTGCAATGAAGTTCACTTGTGTTTGTGGGAAAGGATCCAAGAAGGGATTGTGGTAGAGGCAGCATGAAGGTGGCAGCCATTTTGGGAAGGATGACTCGGGAGAAGGACGTGAGAGCGGAGTTGAGACCTGAGGAGGAATTATGGGAAGCTATCTGAGAGAGCTGTCTCAGAGCCACAGCATCACCAGGGGCAGTAATGGAACAGTGCCAAGGAAGGAAGTGTTCTGTCCATTGCAAGAATAAAAGATTATTTCTAAATTGTGTTTCTCACACATAGCATAACACTGAAAGTTACACATTGCTAAAATGTAGATTCCTGCTTTACTGAGTCTAAAGGGTGGCACGGGGCCCATAAAATGCCATTTGAGCAGATTTCCTATCCCATAAGCACCCCCTTTGATAATGAGCTCCCTCTCATGCCCCATCTCCAAGCAGGGTAGCTGAAGCCCAAACTGTCCAAAGTCAGTGCAGCTGGGTGACTGATGAGCAACTCTGCCCAACCTGTACCCCTTCTAGATGTCTACCAAGGCCCCAGGGAACAGTCTCTGCACCCTGTATGTGCCCTCGGTGAAAGAGCGGAGACTCAGCCTGCAGGAGTCATCTGGTCCCACCCTCCCTTGTTCCAGGTCTGCCATGGGTATGAGTCCTGGCTGGACAACAGCACACATGAACGGGAGTCCTTGGGGCCTGGAGGATCCTGGAAGGGCCACAGCAATCAACAACGCAGGGGCACCAGATCTTAGGACAGGTGGAGTCAACAGAACTGTGGAGAGTTGTAGGAGCTGTGCTGTTTCCTGAGGCCTTGACTGACTGTGGGGGACCCCACACCAGGATGTGCCCTTACATCTATCTGGACTCACCTGGGGCACCTACATAACCTTAGGTCTGTGTGCCTCTCCCTGGCTCCCTCCGATACCCCACAGGTGACTACTGGCCTACAGTGAGTGTGACGGTGGCAGCAGGCGGGAGGCTGCACAGAGCTGGAATAAGTTTACGGGGAGGAAACTTAAGGAAAGACACATTCGAATGGTTTGCTTTGGCTCACAGTCTGAGGGGCACAGTCCTTCCTGGTGGGGAAGGTCTGCAGCAGAGTAAGGGGGTGGGGGTGTCACCTTACCACAGCCAGGATACAGAGAGAGATGAATGCCAGTGCTCTGGGAGCCTTCTCTTCTTGACTCTGTCTGAGACGTCAGCCCATGTGACCCTGCCAGCCCCTCTCAGAATGGATCTTCCAACTTCAGCTAAACCTCCCTAGACCAACAACCCTCAGGGACATGCCCAAGCACTACGCCTTGCAAGTGATTTCAAATCCAGTTAACTGTGAAGATTAACTATCACGGGGTGCACAGAACTTGGGCAGTAGGGTCTAACAGGCACACACAGGAGGACCACACCATCTTTGTTTCTCAGCAGACTGTCATGTATAGTCCAGCGCCACTGAGACCAGCTATGGGGGAGGGGGTGGGGGACATGCAGGTGGCACCAGGGAAGCTGCATATTTTACCCATGTGACTCCAAAACTCAGAGGCAGGGAGCCCCTGACTCCAGGAGAGGTGCAGGAGCTTCGTGGTCACGGACTTCAGGATGTGAAGAACAGATGACCTGCCTGGGAATAGCCTGCTGTTTAGTTCTGTAAAAGGCTCTTTTTCTAGCTGCCCATGGAGAGAAATCTGAATTCCTGAGACCCCATAGGAATTCACTGTTGCCTTCCATATACCCCGCAATTCTCCCACACCCCCAAATTCCCACAGAAGCGAGTCCCGCCCCCAGGCACTGGCCCCCTTCACACTGACAGAAGAGGTGAACTTAGAAAGGAATAGTATAAGGAGTTCTCTGCCCTGTCCCGAGCCTGCTACCAGCGTGTGCCCACAGGCCACATCTTCCCTCTCAGGGCCCTCATTAGGCAAAGAGGCTATGCAGTTGATTTAAAACTAATTCCAAGAAGCAAGTCTCAGTGGAAGGCTACCCTAGTCACAGAAGAAAGCAAATGCAGACTAGGGAATGCCTTGCTGGCTGCGTAGTCGATAATGGTTCTGGAGTGAGGAGCTGCCTGGCTAGAGGGTTCAGTTGCCTTGAATTCTCTTTCTGGAAAGTGAGGCTCTGATTAAACTCCATGTCCTGATCTCTGCTGCCCTCTGCTGCCCATGGCTGGCTGGGACACACACTCCATGCATCTGCGACAAAGCAGTACTGAGATGGAGGACTTGCTGCTCACAGGCACAGAATCGGCCCTGCTCCTGCCTCCTCCTCAGCTAGGACTTAGTTACTACTTCCCTCGGGGACTTGACGTGTGCCACCCTGGAACCCTAACCCAGGGGTGGGTGGGATCTCACAGTAAATGACTTGGCTTAATCTAACAAGCTGTGACTGTGACGTGTGGCGATGCTTTCTGGGTGCTCTGACACACAGAAGGGCATGGACGGAGAGTGAATTCCAGACAGCATGAGGACTCCCCCGTGTTCTCCCTTTCCAGAAGAGCCGCAGGTCTGTGAGGCAATGACAGAGACTGGGGACCCGGAAGCAGAGTCTCTTGCAACTGGAGTTAAACCATCTCATTGCGGGATGCTTTTATCGATAGACTTGATGTAGGTTTTAAGAAATAGCTCAGTCAGTAAAAAGTGCTTTCTGTGCAAACAAGAAGACCGAGTTATATTGGGAGCACACATGCGGTGGAGGAGGAGGTAATAGTGGTTGTAGCAGTGGGAGCTGCAGTAATGATGGCTGTAGTAGCTGGAGTGATAAGCTGCAGGAGCTGTAGTTGTCATTAGGGGCGGTAACAGCACACCTAGTGGCTGAGCCCCACTCAGAACACACAGCAGTGGAGGTTGGAGGCAGGAAAGGGGCCACGGAGAGACACTGACCTGTTGGCTCCAGAACTGGAAGCTCATGCCTGGGTTGGCCAGGTGATTGGCAGAGCCATTAACTAGATAGTAAAAAGGGATAGGCAAAGAAGGGCAGAGGCTGCATTTGCTATCTACGTCTTTTCTCATCCCTTTGGGCTGTTCCAGGCCCTTAACTGTCCTCCGTGGTCTAGACAATCGCGGGGAGGGACTTCTCTTAATAATAATATGGCTGCTTTAAGAAGACAGTAGCAGATTCTCAAACTTTATTTTGGCATTTTTGTCACTATGAAAAAAATTCCTGATGTAAAGAAGTTAAGGAAGAGTCTCTTCTGGCTCACAGGGTCCACGGTTAGCTAGATCCATTGCTTAGGCAGGAGGTGAAGCAGACTATTAGGGCAGCGGAGACTATGGCAGGGCCTGCTCACTTCCTAGTGCTCAGGAAGCAGAAAGGTCCTAGAGCCTTCCTCTTTCCCCTTTATTTCTTCTGGTCCCCTGCCTGCAGGATGGTGCTGCCTACATTCAGGGCTCATCTTCCAGCCTTCGTTAATCCTCTAGAAACACCAGTAGACACATCCAGGAACATAGTTCACTAATCCCCAAGTGTCTTGGCCCAGTCAGCTGACATGAAGACTAGCCACCACAGATTGTCTGTGCATTTGTGAAATCCCAAGGAACAGGATGGCATTACCTTGGAACTTGGACACTAAGGGCAGGAGGGAGACAAGGGTTCTTATGTGGGTAGAGCCTGACCCAAGGGAAGCAAGGAGAATCTTGAGGGCCAACACTGGGCAGGCCAGAGCCAGCTGAAGCCCTGAAAGACAGCGATGGGCCTGGGTTGTGGCTCTAGCTGCCTGTTGGACTAGATGCATAAAAGGGGTTGTCATCAACAGCAAAGACCAATTACTTTTTTTTTTCCAATGAGAAATTCCACTCAATGGCCTGGGTTGGCCTGGAACTCACTCTATAGTCTAGGATGGCTTCAAATTCACAATAGCCCTCAGCCTCAGCCTTCAAAAGGAGTTGCTGGTATAATCACCATGCTGGGCTTCAGAGAATCTTCTCCACACCCTATGAACACTATGATAGTAAGCACCCAGAGTCATGTGTTACCTCCATGTTCTACAATAAACCTGGCCCCAGGGCTCAGCATTGGGGGTTAATGGTGACATGGGAAAGGAAAAGAGGTAGAGAGAGAGCCTGCCCTAAGACTGAAGGGGCCTGAGCCGGGTCTACTTGAATTAGATGGGGCCAATATTTTCTGGAGGAGCAAGAGATACCTTTAAGCACTCACAGAGTTGTGGATACCCAGAACAACCAGAACGCGGTGTTTTATTAGTTGTGTGATGGCTAGCATTGATTGGCAGCTAAACAGGATCTAGAATCACTAGGAAAAAAATTTCTGGACATGTCTGTGAGGGTTTCAGACAGGGCTAATTCAGATGGAAAGACCCAGACTTTAAGCAGCACCATTCCGGGGGGGGGCTTTGGAAATGAATAAAAATATATGAGCTGAGCCCCAGCATTCACCTCTGCTCCCGACTGTAGATGCAATGTGACCGGCTGCCTCAGGCTCCTGCTACTAAAACTCCCCACCATGATGGACAGTACCCTCAAAATGCCTGCCACGACAAACTTCCTTCCTCAAGTTGCTTTGGTCAGGTATCCAGTAACAAAAACCAAGACAATCTGCTTGTAGACGTTTGCTTTTCATTCTGTGAGAAGATGCAGAGGTAGAGCTCAAGATGGGAAATGTCCAACCTAGTCAGCAAGGGACAGGAAGAGAACGTGATGCCAGAGAGCTGTCCTACCTCTTGTCCCTGAGACGGGTCTAAATGTGATTCCGGATTTCTGCAGACCTCTTGCAAGGAAGAAGGTCTTCTCTAAATCACTGTGGCCTTTGACTACCGAGGCAGTCACCAGGGACACACCAGCCCTTGGTCATCGTCATGCTGATGGGAATAAAGGGAAGTAACAAGAAAACAAACAAAACCTTCATCTTGGCAACATACGAAGATAACTTGATAAAGGAATTACATAAACCCCAGAAAACTAAGCTGTAGCCCTCATGATTTTATCTGACCAAATAAAACCTGGTGCAGCTCAGGTGGCCAGGAGTAGAAGCCTACATGTGCCCAGAATGTACAGGGACAGCAAGTTGCTGAGTGTTAGCATGCTTTGCTTCTTCAAGTATAGCAGCATAGGGATGCAAGATGAAGCCTGGTGTCTCTGCTTTCTGACTTTTATGATCACAGAAGGCACAAACTGTCCACGCAAGGCTGATCTTGGCTCAGAGATGTATTTTGTTTGGCTTGCACAGGATTCTTTTTAGTCAAGCCAGTATTTAAAAATCTGATATGGTGCATCGTTCTTTGAACTTCCAGCCCCCTTTGAAAGATCAAAAGATCTGACACCAGGGGTCTCCAATTTTTCTGTGCTGTCAGCTGGAGCAGAGTGGCTGGTGCCGACCTTTCTTCCAGAGCCCAGAAATTATCCTTCACTCAGGAGGGAAGAGGAGTCACACTTCTGCCATGTCCTGCACACTAGGGCTGCTCTCCCTCTGCAAGCCCTTGATTTTCTCATTGGCTCTAGAACCTTCGGATAATCATTGTCTATAAAAGGAACAGTTTGGATCCATTGGAACCTTGCACTCACCTTAATCAGGCAACAGAAATCAAGTTCACAGTTCGGTGTGACAACAGAGGTATAAACCCCAGGCTTCAAAGAGAATGATTCCTGCTGCGGAATAATCCTCCCAAACACAGTGCGACTCTATGTCACTATGAAGAAGTGACATAGATGGTTTAATGAAGAAGCTGACTGGCCAATAGCAGAACAGGATAAAGTTAGGCGGGAAAGTCAAACTGAGAATGATGGGATGAGGAAGGGTGGAGTCAGAGGAGTCACCAGCCAGACTGAGAACTAGTCAGACACACAAAATGGGATAGAGGTAAAAGCCACAAACCTGGGGCAGCACATAGATTGATAGGAATGGGTTAAGAGCTAGTTAGTAGCAAGCCTGAGTTATTGGCTGAGTATTTATAATTAATATTAAGACTCTGAGTGGTTGGTTATTTGTAAAGCAGCTGCTGGCACAGAAAAACTCCACCTACAGATTCCAAGATAGAGAAGTCATAGACCTCACAGTCAGAACATGGCAGGATATTTGCATACAACTCCTCCGCTTCCTCCTACGGATTTTCTTTTCTTTGCTTTTTTCTTTCCTTCCTTTCTTTCTTTTTCTTTTTTCTTTTTTGTGTGTGCATATATATGTATGTGGAAGCCAGAGGAATAGGTACATATGCACATATATGTGCATACGTGTGGAGGCCAGAGATGAATGCTAGGTATCTTCTTCAAACGATCCCCACTATGTCTTTCTTTGGACAGTGTTCTCACTGAACTTGGAGCTTTCGCATTCAGCTGGACTGACTGGCCAGCACGCTGGAGATCCTCTTGTCTCCAGCTCTCCAGTGCTTAGATTATAGGTGTACCCTGCTATGCCTGCTTTTTTAAAAGTATAGATACTAGTGCCCTAACTCAGGTGCTCATACTTGTCCCATAAATATTTTGTACTGAGTCATTTCTGGATCCCACCCCTGCAGACTCTTAAATCACCTCTACAGTCTTTACAATACCCAATACACTGTGAATGAAGTGCAAGCATCCGCAGCCTGTGTTCCTGGACAAGAAAGTCAGTGCGGGCTCCCATGCTTAGTGCAGGCTAAGTGCAGTCATCATGGGCCTGACTAAATCAGCACAAGCCAAGCAACAGCACGCCGTTGCTTTTGAGTATTTCCCTTCGTGGTCAGTATCACCAGATTCAGAATCAGCAAGTATGAGAGCTGACAATGCGCTCCTTCTATCCCGGGAGCCAGCCAAGCCACAGCAGCCACCCAGCTAAAGCTACAGGGACACCTGTATGCTTTGATTTCCATAGCCACTCTAGCCATTAGACGGATCTAGAAAGATAAAACTAACTGCTGGCCTCAACACCATTGTCTGTCTCCAAGTGTTCACTAGAGAAGTGTGAAAACCTCTGGTGTACCTGTGGAAGCCTTGCTGTCTTTGCTCAGCTTGGAGGACAAGGCTCATTTGGCAGGTCCAAGGGAGCACAGCACACCGCGGGCTGGCAGGTGAGCGCAGGGCCTCTGCTGTCTTGACTCCTGCAGCAGAAAGTGGTCAGGTGGTTTTCATTAGGTTTTAAAGTGATGACAGAGAGGTTAAACCCTGAAGCAGACCCTTCCAAAGGCAATAGAGAGGTAGCGGTGGCCCAAAGCTGCTTAGGAAATATTAGTGTGGATCAGTTACTTTCTGTTGCGGCAAAACGCCAAGATGTAAGGAGTTTAGTCGGGCTTAAGGCTCCAGAGGGAGAAGAGTCCACCAGGGCAGGGGGCACAGCAGGCACGGTAGCAGGAGCAGGAACTGGAAGTTCATAGCTTCAAGGTCAAGCACGAAATGAAGTCCAAGTGGTCCCAGTCTTTCAAATCTGAAAGCCAGGGGATGGATGCGGGCACTGACTGACATGGATAGGTTTGAGTGGATATTGACAGCGTGGCAGATGTCCTCACGGGGGCTGAGAGGGGACATACATGGAATCAGTGCATAAACCAAAAGGGATAAACAGAGGTAAGATACTTTAAGGGTCTATTTGCTCTCTGAAAAATGGCCAAAGCATTAATTTACCTTACGGTGTGACAAGTCAAGGACAAATGGAGTAAACTTGCAGATAATGGGGACAGAGGTAGAAAAGAATACTATAAACAACATAGGGAATTTGGATAACAAAGATGCGAATCAAAAGGGATTGGAAAGGAGCGTGAAACAGAAAGCAAAGACTAAGTTACAGATCCAAACTGAACCACACATGGCACCAAAGCTTATAAAAGAGCTGAAGAGAAAACAGAAGGACCTAACTAGATGGTAAGTAGAAGACACATAACCTCCATGAAGAAAAAGGAGAAACGTAAACAGCATAAGCAAAAGGGAGAGGAAATATTCCCCATGTCAGTTAAGCAGAGCAGAAAGTCAGTTGTGCCTAGGCCCAGGAATCTCGGCTCTGGATCAGTCTGGGCTCCAGCTCATCACGGTCTGGGCGTGGCCTGCCCTCTAGCTCACAGAGTCAAGATGAGGTGCCTGGGGGGGAAGAGCCAGAGATGCTGCAGGGCTTGGAGCCCATCAACTTGTCCTTTACTGTGGTTTTGGTTAACAGTAGGCTCCTGGTCTAGAAGCAGGGAGGGCTAGGGGCTGTGAGGTGCTGGGGGTATAGACGCCAGCTTCCAGAATGCATAGGGAAGGTGTACCAGACAATGAGAGCAACACGTGACTACTGCATACTCAGAACCACGGTGTTTCCCGCTGACCCCATCATGAACTAGGTGGGGGTGGGGGAGCATGCGACAGCATCTAAGAGAGGACTGGCATGGCCCTGGATGACAGAAGCCTTTTATGCTCCTAAAGAGTAAACTTATAAGGCTGGAGAGATGGCTCAGTGGTTAATTAAGAGCACTTGCTGTTCTCCCAGAGGACCTAGGTTCAACTCCCAGCACAGACATGGTGGTTCACAACTTTCTGCACAGCGAGTCTGAAGACAACCTGGGATACAGGAGACCCTGCCTCAAAACAAAACAAACAAAAACCACTGAGCTTGCTGCTGGAGCTGATGCTGGCTGAGGAGGCTGCATCATTCCACTGAGAGAAGGCAGACAGGAGGAGCAGGTGATTTTCCTAACCCTTAGGAGAAAAGGAAGGAAGAGACAACTTTACTGAGGAAGTCCAGACAATCACAGACAGAAGTAGAAAGAATGGAGAGGAGGCGCAAAAAATCAAAAACTATCCAATGGACCAAGAGTCTCAGAATATCTAATATCTTGTGCTTTCTTTTTTGGGGGGTGGGGGCACCTGAATTTGCATGATAAAGGCACTGAGAGGGCCTGCCAGAAAGAAACTTACTAAATTCTACTTTGGCATTTCCTAACTTTATTTGGCCATGATACTTTTAGAATGTTTGCTGATACCTCACAGGAAGTCGTGATCCCATGGAACACAGATTGGGATATGCATGTTGGCAAAAGGCATTCTTGGATCCAGAAGTTTGGAAAGCATAAAAGCAGACTGGATTCTTCCCAGCCACTGCTATGGCTCCAGAGGTTTTGACAAACAGGACCCTGGGGTACGTCTGGAACAGTCGGTTCCGTGAGTCTCTGGTCAGCAGAGGCAGCAGGAGAAAGGCTGGCAGGAGCGCAGTGGGGCTGCTGGGCACGACAGCGGGGAAGGAAGGTGGAGAGTTGGGGGCAGAGCCTGGTTCATCAAAGGGCCACCAGGAATCCATTCTTTCCTTCTTAAAAGAGTGTGGGTTAAAGCTTGACATATATAGAGTTCCAGGCCAGCCATCCAGGAGACCCTGTCCACACCCAAAAAAAGGATGAGGCTGGGGTTCCAGCTCCAGCTAAGTGGTAAACAGTTTGTATCCCATGTAAGAAGTCCTGAGTTCAAACCCCAGCATCTCAGAAACAACCAAGTTGGCCACTTGGCGGCTTCCTCAGTTCTTCCTGTTCTTCCTCCTGTCTATCAGACGAATACAGACTACCAAAGAGAGCGCCCAGAGGAGGGAGAAATAAGGAGGGTGGGCATGTCTACAGAAGGTCTGAAGGGAGCAGCATCTAGGACTCTCCAGGTTTCGGTACAAGCTGATGCCACAGAGGTTCACCACACACGGGTTGCCATGTTTGTAGGGAGCACACAGGCAAGCCATCCACCACAGGTGCTCAGTCAGCATGGCTCCTTTCCTGCAGCCTCTCCGGTGACAGTCAGCTCACTCCTCTTGACATCTCTGGGATGCTGAGCTCTGAATGTCAGCTTTCCAGGCCACCTACCTCATTGTCAAAAAAAAAGTTCCCTCCTGGGTAGCCCTGGAGGCACATGCCTGTAGCCTCAGCCCTTAGGATGTTGAAGGAGATGAATTGCCCTAAGTTTGGAACCAGCCAGGGACATGCAGCAAAACTGTCTCAAATAACACACACAGGGGCTGGAAAGATGGTTTGGAGTTAAGAGCGAGCGCTGCTATTGCAGAAGTCCAGAGTTCAGCTCACGGCACCTGCATCACGTGACTCAAAACCACCTATGACTCCAACCGGCCAGGGGTTCCAACAGCCTCTTCTGGTCACCAGCACACATATGCACACACATACAATTTTCTTTTAATAGCGTACTTGGGACATTAATTCAGTGGTAGAGCCTTTATCTGACATGCACAAGGCTCTGGTCTCTATCCTGGCACCCTCCCCCAACAACAACAACAAAAAGTGTGTCCTTACCGGAGAAATCCCACTGACCACAACAAGGGCAAGCAGAGGCCTCCTCTCCCCCTCAGCCAGGAGAGGACAGAAGTGTTACAACTGTCCCTCTTCCACCAAGGACGAGTGCGTTCAAAGGCACTGAGGAATTCCAGGTTGTCACTGTAGGTCAATGGAGGCAGACTGCTTTTCAAGTGGATTCACGAAGGACCACTGGC
Source organism: Bramus lutescens (assembly GCA_001685075.1). Lineage (NCBI taxonomy): Eukaryota > Metazoa > Chordata > Mammalia > Rodentia > Cricetidae > Bramus > Bramus lutescens. The sequence continues at coordinate 20,091 of LOEQ01010812.1, read as the reverse complement.
GTCAGAACACTGAACTTAGCCTCGTAATTCTGCAGGCAGATGTCTGAAGCTGGAGTGGACAGAACCCGGCTCCCTGTAGAGGCTTCTGGGGAGGGAGCTTCCTCGTTTCTCCCTGGATGCTTATGGTGTCCTCGGTGCTGCTTGGCTCAGGACAGCAGACCACAAGTCCTGCTCTGTCACTACACAGCCTGTGGTCACAATCTCCATGTTCTCGTCTCTCCTCATGAGGACACCACCCAATGGGATATGGTCCACACTGATCATAGGTCCCGTTTCCTTCCCATCTTTGCCGATTAAGCTCAGGCTTGTGAGGCTAAGGTTGTCCACAGAGCATGTATCTACCATGAATCCCGCGTAGACCTACCCATGGAAGTTAACCCTGGACCTGAGAACCTCTGAGACCAGGATTTGAATGACTGCCAGCCACTGTGGACCCATCCAAGAGGAAAATGGCCCATGCTACCTCTTTGCCATCCTCCACCCACTTCATAATTGAAAACAGAGGCACTCGGCAGCAGCAGAGACAGAACTGATCCAAAACCCTTGACCAAGGAACAGAGCTGACCCTGAGGAGCAATACTGTGGTTTATAAACCAACAGGTAGTATTTTCAGCTCTCCCTCAACATCTGATACTCATCTAAAAGAAAAATAAGGACCAAGCTAGAGCGAGGGCATGTGGTGGTTTCGGCACAGAACACCCAAACCACAGTGGTCTCAGTTGTTCCGCTTTGCAAATAGGTCTTGGAATGTCCAAACTGCCGCACAAAGGTTGGAGAAATGTTTTTGCAAGCCCTTCTTTCCCGCCAGCAGCACATGCCTGACCAGCAATCCTCCATTCTGGCCTAGCTAGCTTCAGACTGCATCCTCTTGCCTCCTCCACAACTGACTCCCCAAAGGAGGGCACCGATTCAAGTCCCCTAAACCTCCCCTGCTTTGGAGAATTAGCGAGAATGGAGATGGCTGGGGCTGGGTGTTGAGTGTACCAGGTCTTGCATTCCCTTTTGTTCATTACCAGCAGGGTGACCAGCCACTCCTGTTTGCAAGAGAATATCTGAACTTTAGGACTGGACGCCTGGTGTCCCAAGAAACTCAACATGAGGATTTCAGGGCAGTGTGCCACCTGCCTCTCATCACTCAACAGTGCTGTGTGAGTCAGGTAGCACAGGAGGGCAGGCTTTGCGTCTCGGAGGCTGAGGTTAGGGGTCAGGCAGGATGCGCTCACATATGCTTACCCCCTTTGCCTGTCCTGATATCCGGCCTTGTCCCTAGACCTCATCTATTCTCCAGCTGCTTTGAGAGGGGCCCCTGGAGCCTGGGCACATTCCTAGCAGGGTACAGGTACAATGTTACCTAGGAAACTAAGCCTGAAGATCAGGGCCGGACAAGGTGGATGCTACTCTGACATCTGCAGGGCTGTCTCAAACAAGAGGCACTGAGAATGTTCTGTGGGATTTCCTGGGCAGATTCAGGACTGGCTAGACTCTTGGGAAAAATAAAATGTAGTTGATGTTTTCGTTCTGAATATGAAGTGATCCTCATCAGCCTGTGTATTGGGAAATGTGGTCCCTTGTTGTGGTTCAGGTAGCAGGAAGGTTTGTTGAAGTGGTTTTTTACTCTTTTGGCTTGAGGAACACACCACCAAGCTCCCAAATAAATCACACACGGAGGCTTATTCATTGTTATGAACGCCCAGCCTTGGCTTGGCTTGTTTCTTGCCAGCTTTTCTTAAATTATCCGGACTATCTTTTATCTCTGGGCTTTTATCTTTCTTAATTCTGTATACCTTACTGTACTTCTTTCTCCATGGCTTACTGTGTAGCTGGGTGGAGGCTGGTCCTCCTCCCCTTGTTCTCTTGCTCCTCCTTCCTTGGCTCTCCTCCTGTTTACACCCTGCCTGCCAGCCCTGCCTATCCTTGCTATTGGCCGCTCAGCTCTTTATTAGACCAATCAGATGCTTTAGGCAGGCACAGTATCACAGCTTCGCAGAGTTAAACAAATGCAGCATAAACAAAAGTCACACACCTTAAAATAGTATTTCCCAACAAAGGTGTAACTTTTAGGAGGTAGACACTCACGGGAGGAAGTAGGTCACTGGGGAAGTCCTTGAAATTTTAGAACCAGGCCCTATTTCCTGTCTGCACTGAGATTTCCTACATCAGCAGTGTGACTTCCTGCCTCATGCCTTTGTGTTCCTAAATGGTGAGCTCAGACAAGCCCTCCCTCCCATAAGCTGTGTTAATCAAGGTTTTGTCACAGAACTGAGAGGAGAACATGTATAGTGCTTGTCTATAGATCCCAGGAAAGCAAGCTGTGGTTGGTTATTTTTCTCTTTGGGGGCCCATCACCCAAATAAATACATGAAGACTTATTCTTACTGACTGCCCAACCTTAGCTTGGCTTATTTCTAGCCAACTTTTCTTAAATTATCCCATCTACCTTTGGCCTATGGGCTTTTACCTTTCTCTATTTCTGTTTATCTTTTCTTATTCTGTGGCTGGCTGTGTGGCCAAGAGGCTGACCCCCGGCATCCTCCTCTCCATCTCCTTTTCTCATTCCTCCCTCTTCTCTCTTCTCTTATTTATTCGCTGGGCCTGCTATCCCTGACTATCCTTTCTCCTGCCCTGCTATTGGCCGTCCAGCTCTTTATTAGACCAATCAGGTGTTTCAGACAGGCACAATGACACAGATTCACAGAGTTAAACAAATGCAACATAAAAGAATGCAACACATCTTTGCATCATTAAACAAATATTCCACAGCATAAACAAATGTAACATATCTTAAAATAATATTCCACAACAGCCAAGCATGAAATGGCAGACCACTTCCTTGTGTTGAAAGTGTGCACCTATTCCTGCATTCATCAATGGTGCACTGCTAAACTTAACAGCCTGGGCACTACATTTTCTGAGAACTGCACTGAGAATTTCTGAGATATGCATAGAATATTGTGCACATCTGCTAAAAGGAGTGAAATACAATGAGAAAGGCACAGTTACCAGTCAGGAGAAAAGGAAGCTTCTGGAATATGTGTATACATCCGTCAGTAAACTTTCTACAACATTCTGCAGAGACAGAGCACACCAACCGAAGTCCAGGCAAACAGCAAGACTCTGTTACCTTGTGTAAAAACTGGTCCTGATGCTGGCTGGTCTCAGGTGTGCCCTGGCTTTTCTGATGCCCCACTTTCAGCACTATGCACAGCCGAGAAGAGTGCACAGCCCTATCAGCGGCCTCTCGCCTGTCAGTAGAGGATGTTCCAATTCAAAGTTCAGCCTACTCTGCGCTGCTCCCCACAAACCCAATCACACCAAGTATGTGATGGGATCTGAGAGTCCTCAAAAGGGAAAGCACACAGGGTATGAATAACACCAACTCCATAAGGGCAGGACAGATGGCAGGGTCCATCTAGTTAGCCTTCTAGAATGTTCTAGAGACTCAGCTACTATTCAGAGATCGGCTACCTAGTCTAGTCCACCCACTAGCCTCAATCAGCTACTCTCCATTCCCTCCTGGGGGTGCGGAGATGAAAAAATAACTCTCTAACACAGAACTGTGACAGCAGGGCTATTGGAACCTGGTGAGGGGACACATATGCACTGCCCTCTGTTCTGGGGGGACAGCTCCAGCTGGTACTCCTTCCTGTCCCATTCCCAGGTTAGACCCTCCTTTATTGAAATCATCCCCTCATACACTGACCAATGCTTTCCCTGGGCTAGACCTTCTTCTGGGAGCTGAGGCCCCATGAAAGGACAAAGCAAAATAAGCTCCACCTACACGGAACTTGTGATCTTGTCAGGAAACCAGGCAACAAGAACTGAGTGAGGTCAGGGGTTCTAGAGACCACCTGAAGTGGGGTACAGGAAAGGACTGGAGTGGGGTGCATGTAAGAAACAAGTGACTCTGGAGAAGTAAGGGGGAGTGGAGCCACGTGAATGGCTGAGGGAGGGGCAGGGGCACACATGCGAAGGCTGTGAGGTGAGGCGAGGATGCTCAAGGCTCACACAGGAGAAAACGATCCATATGGAGGGAGCCCAGGAACCAGAAGAGATCCTGCAAAGCCTTCCTGTAGATGGGCCATGGCGATAATGGCTTTGGGTTGATTTCAGTGCAGTGGAGCTGCTAGGGAGGGAAGTGGGGGCTGCTAGGGAGGAAAGCGAGGGCAGACCTGGAAGGGCACCCTCCATCGGCACCTGCGCTGTCTTGGGAAGGGCTTGGGGAATGGTTTCCACGTTCCAGAGGAGGCCCCTCTGTAAGCCTCCTCACCAGCACTTCCCCTAGTCTTGGGGCCAGGCTCACCGAGTTCACACTGACTCCATAGGCCTTCCATCTTGCCTGGAAGGCTCTGGTTTCTCTCTCAGGACCACTCCCTACGACCCTCTTCCACTTCCCCATGCAGTTTACGCAAGATAGCCAGGGACTGTCTGGAAACTTTCCATGGTGTGGAGCTCTGGACAGTGTACTGGGCTCAGTAAATATGTGAAGCTTGCTAGTTCCCAAGAACTGGTGGGGGATGGAGGTGTAGGGTGGTCAGGGCTGAGGCGGCCAAAGCCTTGGGATGAGTCTGAATCTGAGGCAGGAACAGGCTGCTGGACGTGGGGAATGTCGGGGGTAAAGGTTAGAAGCCCAGGAGTCTGTCTCTGGGGAGATGAAGGCTCCAGACGAAGTTCTGCCCTAAGCAAGCTTTTTGCAGTCATGGAGGAGCGAGGGGTCTGGATTCCAGGAGCCCATCTTCCCCTATCCCAAGTCACATCCAATCCTGAGGAACTCTTGCTTGTCCACGCCACTCCAGGAAGGCTCTGAAACAAGGGGGCAGTTCTTCCCATATTCCCCATCAGCCAGGCTTACAGACAGCACACATCCTTAATAACTGTGGTGACTAGAGCACTCTCTATATTGATCACCAAAGTTCGCAGCTGTCTGCTCTTTCCACCACCTAGGGAGAGCATACTACCAACACTTGCAAAAGAGGCCCAGATGACAACTGGCCAGGCAGTTCAAGCTCTATTCCCTTTTCCACTGTCCCTTCTGTGGCACTGGTACTTAGAACTGTTCCTGAGTAGGTCTGCTCATGACAAAAAAAAATCAACCGCCAAGGTGCAGCCCGCAGTGGCCACAAGACAGAGGCTCCGCAGGCACTCTACAAGGTTAACTGGCTTCTCCTTCACAAAGCACATGCCAGGTAGGCTGAGCTTCTCACCATCATTTCAACACACCTAGATGGGGGTGTTTCTAGAATGCTATCTTTTAAAAATGCTGGCAAGTCCCAAGCAGCTGGCGGCAGGTCCAGTGCCTGG
>LOEQ01010811.1:19455-34283 GCA_001685075.1 Bramus lutescens | reverse complement strand
TCCTTCCTTCCTTCCTTCCTTCCTTCCTTCCTTCCTTCCTTCCTTCCTACCTGTTCCTGTCTTCTTTTTCTTTCTTCATTTCATTCTTATTATTATTTTATTGTGTGGGTGTGGGTGTTTTGCTTGTATTTGTGTCAATAGAGCACTTATATGTTGTGTGTCTGAGGAGCACAGAAGAGGGTGTCAGATGCCCTGGAATGGGAGTTGCAAGGCCTGAGAGCTGCCATGAGAGTATTGGGAATCGAACCTGGGTCTCCTAGAAGACTTGCCAGTGTTCTTAGCTCACTCAGCCATCCCCTTTTCAGTCCTGCGGTCTTTCTTCTTTTTCAGTTTTTAGATGAAGTCACAGGTCATGCTGTGTGTCCCAAACTGGCCTTGAGCTCGCAATGTGAGCCTTTGAACTTGGAGTGATCCTTTTCCTCAGTTTCCCAAACGCTAGGGTTACAGGAATGTGTCACCATGCGTGGCAAGGATTGTGTTTTCAAACAAGTTCTCCTAGTGAATTCAATAATTCATGTGGACCGCTGAAGAACAAGCAGTTAGTTGAGCATTATCCAAATCTAGAGGGCTGAGAGTTGGATCTGCCTGTTCAGGAATGAACCTGAGATCCTTGGCGAGAACAGCAGAGAGCAGGGTTGAGAATAAGGTCAGTGTTCCTGGAGCGCGGAGTATGGGTCAGCTGGAGGTTTACGGGTAGAGGAGAGAGTGTACAGAGGAAAATGGCGGTCATCCAGGATTTTAGAGCCACTTCAAACTGTTTAGATTTCATTTACCACAGACGCTTATCTGCAGATTTGTCTTCTTCAATGCAATGGGAATATACAAGGTCCAGGAGATATTTCTGTGTTGAGAACGCCCTTTGCTCTACTGACATATAATCATGTTTAATAGATGCCCGCTGAGCGAACTTGTGGGTACTCACAAAAGCCTGGTGCAATGGGCATTCAGCTCGCAGTTGATGTTTGAGCACAACTAAGGCAAGGAGAAGGTGAGTCACTTCCGGTTCAGAAGCAGAGGCGCTTCCCAAACACAGTCTCTGGATTTTGTTCCTGGAACACCTCCCTCCCCACCGCTTCTCTGACCCAGAGTGCTGAGAATATACAGAATCTGTAAGAGTGGCTAGCTGTTTGCACAGTCTGTGGGAATTCCATATGCAGCTCTATCTTTTCTTTTTCTTTTCAGACAGAAAAGGGGAGCGCGCTCCACGAAGCGGCTCTGTTTGGGAAGGTGGACGTGGTGCAAGTCCTGTTAGAAACAGGTAGTTATCACTGTGCTCCCGGGAGCCTGTCCTTCCAGCTACTGTCACTGTTTCAGGGTTAGCTGAAGGAAGATGGCGCCCTTCTTCACAGACCATCCCTTCCTCCAAATTGCAGAGAGGGAGTCCCACCGTGTGGAACTGGGCTTTGATGTTCAGATAAGGTTGATATAAATATGCAAGCGAGCTGAAGAAACCGCCAAGAGGAAAAGGAAGATCTCTGCTTCCGGCAAGATGGAGGGACCGGCCCCTGAGGAGTTATGGCTGTGGTCGGGACTCTTGGTCTTTTCCAGTGTGACCCATGGCCATACAGATTTGAGTCCCTGATCCTTATGGCAAATTTTCCTTCTTGCTACTCCTTGGCCGAGTAGTTGTTCATTGGCTATAGAAGTTTATTTTTAAAAGGAGCATTTTAGAGGGAATATTTAGAAGGAAAAACAAAGGTAGGCTTACTTATCGTCTATATATATATATTCTGACCAGAATGGGATAAGTTGAAATCGAGGTCAGACTTTGAGACCAGAAAGATACGAGTGCAAATTACCACTCTACACAGTTGATGTGAGCCATGGTTGTAGTGCAGTGTATTTCATTTGCTCTGTAAACGAAAGCCATGGTCAGGCTATCATGCCTTATTCCTGTGTTCACTATATTAAATGTTCATGTTATTTAATTTTGACATGCAGCATAGTAATAGAATAAACGACCTGAGATGCCAATTAAATACACACTACCTATATTCTCACATAAACTTAAGCAGGTATTTAATAATCTTACAGTGAACCAACGTCTGGGGTAAAATGTTCTACACTGGCTTCATTTGAAATCAGGTGCTCGGAAAGGTCACAAACTGGATTAGAGTGCTGGAACTAATGGCTACATTAAAATAATTTTTTTAGTGTGGCACATAATTTTGGAACTAAAATCATAGCAGAAATGTTTCAGTCACACAGTTAAGTCGGTTTGTTTAACTAGCTTATGAGTGTGGCTGGCCCTGGAGATAATCTGAAAGAAATGAGTGTCCAGGGTATCTGGAATATAGACTCCATAGACACTTGAAATAATTATACTTCTTCGAATTTGCTTACATTGAATATTCTAAGCATTCTTACATTATACTATGTATGATTATCATTTATTAAAAATTTAAAATTGAATTATACAGATTATATAAATCACCTTGCCATTACACTTTAGAATTTTAGCTTATAAGTAAGAAATATTTTTACTTTGATAGCATACTATTTACTTAATATACTAACCACAACCCCAAAGAGACTCTGTGCTTCTGCAAAGCAATCTTCATAACAGTGTCAGAGAACTCTGAGAGTCGATTCTTTATCAAGAATTTTCCACATTATTAGCAACATTCAGCCCCTGCCTTCTCTCCTGTTAAAATCTTATGTGTGTAACTTAGTTTCTAAGCCACATTTGGTGCTTGGCCTATATGCGTGTGAAATTAGAACAGTTACATATTGGCAGTATCATCCGAGGACACTCCAGTGGTACATCTAGTTTCTCTTTTTCCTCCAGGAATTGATGCCAATATCAAGGACAGTTTAGGCAGAACTGTCTTAGACATTCTGAAAGAGCATCCGTCTCAGAAATCTCTCCAGATTGCAACACTCTTGCAAGGTAAGCAATATCGAATGGTGGATGACTTTGCCTTACAGCCATGGTTAAATTGAAGCTGTCATAAGTTTTAATCGGGGCTTTGAGTTATTGTTTGATTTTGAATTAGCTCATTATTTCCATATTTTTCCTGGCATATTTTAAGATAAATAATAATTCAATTAAATGTTTTGGTTCTGTTTACTCTGTACTGAAAGAGTTACTCATGTACTACTTGATATAAAAGTGTTTAAAAAAATCATGTAGTAAATGTGGAGAGTGCTGGTTTGAAGTTGATAGGCTCTAGGAACTGGTAATGATTCAATATTATCTTCTCTTTGAAGAATACCATAAGTTTTTTTCAGAGACTTTTCTCTAATTTTGTCTGATTTCTACAATTATGAAGTAGCTATGTATCATTGACCTTACTCATGAGGGACACTGGAGCTCTGATAGAATTTTGCTTGCTCACACTCCTATTTCTGCCCTGTGCCATGCAGCAGAAATAGTATACGAAGGCTGAACTGCCAACAGCCAAAAGTGTAGTTGGCCGAAAGAATTCCACTTGTTCCTCCTGCAGGTAGGCTGGTCACAAGTGCAATAGTGGAGAGAGAAGCAAGACAGCTCCTTAGCAGATGGAAACTGAAGAACAGCGTTGCTTTGTAAGAAAACTTAGGAATGAAAACCAGATGGGGCTATGGAAATGTGGATACAGGGGTCAGGGAAAGCCAAATGCCTATGGAGGATAAATGGTCACTCTGTTCCTTTCTTAACTGACTTCTAGAGCCTTTTCCGGAACTTTAGGCCCCTTTAATTTTGTTTCTTTGTCAATAAAGAAGTTGATTGCAAGTCATAGCACCTCCAGATGAATCAGAGTATCCAAGTATGACTTTTCATATTAATTCTAATTAAGTCAAGTTGGATGAACGCTAAAAAGAAAAATGGCATACCTTGTTCTTATCTATCTTCTACCCTCAATGCACTTGTATTTCAGGTTAGACTTTTGCCTTCAACAGAACTTTAAAAATCTTTGACTTTTGTGGATATTATATCTTTTGGAGAAAGTAAAATAAAATTTTCCTACTAAAAGGGGGCAAGACAAAATTTTAGGGTTTTCAAACATATTACATGGTTCAGTATGACAAAAATATCCTGTCGGAGCAAACTGTCTGCTTCATTAAAGGCCAAGGTTGATTAAGTGTATCAGTTTGTTTTCGGTATGTTAGGAGAATTTTTAGTATTTCCTATCACTGGAAAATACCTTATATTATTTCCTTTCTTGGATGTCTTTGGTATTGAAACAAAGTCAGTTTGTCAATGGCTTTCCCAAGTATAAATTACCAATTTGTAATTACAAATTACAAGTTTTTTTTGTTGTTGTAAATATTGTTATTAAATTTACATAGTTACTGCATGGTCCAGAAATTTTCAGGATACGATTCTGCAGGTTACTTTCTTTTCCTGGTAGAATTTACCTTGTAGATTTGTCCTTTGATCTAAACTATTCTAAGGGTGCGGGGACACAATTGACTGGCATATAACACACATTTTCACAAGTGGATTCTTATGAAGCAGATTCTTTCTGAATAAAGAATACAAGCAAAGGATCCCAGTGGGAGATCTGATTCACTCCATTAGAAGAGGGCTTTAAACCAGCCCTACACAGGCTGAACACTTTTGGTGTATGGCAGATATCTTTCCTTTAGGTCACATATTTCATGAGCACTGTTTTCTAAAGAACAAAATTAGTTACTGGCATTAAAAAAACAGAATTATAGCTAAATCTTTAGAATTTTGGCGTCTGTGAAAATACAGGCTCCTGTCTTATGTAAGTGCCGAACTTTTAGAGGGAGCACCTGCCATTAAACATGTCTCACACATGCCCTGTGCTTCATGTGTCTGCCAGGCTGAATGTTCTTTGACATTTATCTGGGTATCCAGTGTTGTTTCCCTTAGGATCTGAATTTACTATTTATTAGTGGAATGAATTAATAACACTCCTCTTCTAAGTTGTCATCTAAGATTGAGGTAGCACTGGATGTGGTGATGGATACCTGTAATCTAAGAACTCAGGATGCTAAGCCAGAAGGGTCACAAGTTCAAGGTTAGCCTGGGCCACATAATAAGTCCCTGTCTCAGATCTCAAACACAAGAGCATCGCCCCAGACCTATGCAAACTGAGCTAGCAATAGTGAACATGCCAGTTTTGTAAGGATTAAACAGGCTAACATATTAAGTATTTAGAACTAGGCTGTTATTATGTCTTTACAGAAAAAGCAAAAGCAAAAGATAAGTTGCATGCAGACATTTTAAGAGTAACAGGAGTGAGTATTTTTTTCTGTATATAAATAAAACGTAGGTGGATATTATGCTTATCTTTCAAGCCCACACCACCGTTTCATCCACTTCTGTTACCCAAGACGTTGGTTATAGTTATTTGGTTTGAATGTCTCTGTGTTAGGGACAGCATCTACTTGACACGTCTTTTGGGGGACTTTAAATTGCCAAATAGAAAATATTTAACAAGATCAAGAGGCACTTGTGTCTCCAGCAGACATGTTTACCTTTAAGGAAACACAGTGTTTTTACTTAAATGTTTTATTAAGCTTCTCTTGAAATTCTCCCGGGTTGTTTCAGTTTCGTTTTATTCTTTTTGAAGAACTTGTGATAGCTATTGATTTTCAATACACACGAATCCAAGTGCGTAACCTCGGAAATTTGTATTCCTAGACTATTTAGAAGGCGTGGGAAGGTCAGCCGTCCTGGAAGAGCATGCTCAGGAAGATACACCACAAGAGACACACCTTTCGTCTCCCGCCGAGTCTCCTTCCCAAAAGAGTAAAAGTGCGTACTTGACGAAAGCCCTGGAAACAGTCATGCCAGACTTCTCCGGTCAAATTTACCAAAGTGCATTAGATGAGCCAACACCAGTGGACTTTTCCAGTCTAGTTATTTGTGGCTTGTGCTTTGCAGTTTGTATACTTAGTCAACATTTAAAGATTTTCTGCTGCTTGCTTGGGATGGCTCATGGCGCTGACATGGGGATGGCTCCTGGCATTGACATAGGGCACTGATAAAAAGTAGTTAGCAATCCTTGCCGAAATAAAGTTTATATGGAGTAGAAATGGCTATTTCCATGAATGTATCTTCTCTAGCTTTATTGAGGCATATCTGGCAAGAAATAATTTTATGTTTGTAGCATATAATGTGAAGTTTTGACACACGCGGTGGATTTACTGTCACATTTAAGCTAATTAACAAATATATCACTTTGCATAATGACAGCTTTTTGGTGGTGTAAACAATATCAAATGTCCTGGGGAAGTCAAGGAAACACCATAGTAGTTTTACCCATCTGCACTGCTCTGCCCTATACATTAGATGCCCTGAGTTTACTCTTTCGCCCCTCACTGAAACCATGAATGCTTCAATCACTAGAGCCATCAATTCCTTCTCACCGCGGCCCCTGGTAACCACTGCCCCACTGTCTGCCTCGATAACTTAACCTTTATATGTTGCCCATATATGCGAGATCAGTATTTGTTTATTGCAGCCTCATTTAGCTCAGCAAACTGACTTCCAGTTTCGTTAGTGTTTCTCAAAAGAAAGGGGCCCTTCGTTTAAGCGTTCATAACGGTCTGTTATTCATTTTTCTATTCTTCCCTATCTGTCTCTCTAGCCATGGACGTTTAATTTTTTCTCATATTTCAGTCATCCTAAGTAGGATTTCAGCTAAAATGGGGCTCTATGCATTTCTCTTAAAGATGTTGATTTCACTTTCTTGAGGTCCGCACTAGAAGTAGGATTGCTGGTACCGAAGAACACGCTTGTTTTCTACAGTGGCACGTATATTTGCACAGTGGCGTGCAAGCTCTCCTTGCCCCACAGCCTCACCAGCACCTGCTCTCTTCCATCATTTTGATGATATCGACGAGATATGAGATCCCTTTCTGGTTTTAATTCTTGGTTCCCTGATTGTCAGCGATGTTGAACTTTTTTTTTATGTATCCACTGGCCAATTATAGTTCTTTTTTTGGAGAAATAGAAGTCTAGGCCTTTAGCCCATTTGCCAATTGAACTTACATGACAGATGGTAAAATTGTCTATTCCTCCGTTTCCCCTTTTTTCTCGTATATCACAATCCCAATTGCCTACGGGTATAATTATTTGTTTAAAGAAGTTAATACTATTTATGTCCATTGAAAATAGAAGTAGGTTTTTGACATTATTTTAAGCTTGTTAATGAGTCATGGATTCTATCAGTGAAGTAAAAGGCCAGTAAAAATGAAGACGTAGATCCAAGTGCTGCCAGCAGTCACGCTCTGGCCTAGCCTGTGTGAAGCCCTGAGCTCAGTGCCCATTCTGCGGCCACAGAAAGTCAGATCCTATCATAAATAAAGCTGTAGCTAGTTAGGACTATTTGTACTTAAACTTTCAATACTGATTTCTACTTTGACAAAGAGTAGCTACAGTCAAACTTTGAACTTCCTTTGTCTGTTAGCATGCTCATGTTCATGTCTTACTTTATGTTAATATGTTATATGCATTATGTAAACATGTGGCTATGTATTATGTAGGTATGTGAATATGCAAATATGTTAATTATGCTTGGTACCTTGCTTTGGCCAGATGTTTCTACCTACTTGCTTGCTGTGTTTTGTCTTCTATCAACATAGTAGTCTCGTTAATATTATTTAATATTGCAGTTTAGTAATAATATTTCTTGCAACATCTGAAAAAAATTTGTTTCCTTGTAGGTGAAACTGTCACCGGGGAACTATCAAAACTCCTGGATGAAATAAAACTCTGTCAAGAGAAGGATTATTCCTTCGAAGACTTGTGCCATACAATTTCAGACCACTACTTAGATAATCTGAGCAAGATTTCAGAGGAAGAACTTGGGAAAAATGGAAGCCAGAGTGTAGTAAGTAAGGGGGGCATGAAGACAACGCATCCGTCTGTCTTTCCGTGTTTCCGCGTCTGTCTTTCCAGTGTGGTGCATGCCACAGGGGCATGAGAATAGGAGACTTGTTGGGTTGTCAGGTTCAGCTCCGATCAAGTGTCAGAGTCTCCCGGTGAGCTTTTCCCTGCTGTTCACAGGGTTGTTTCTCTGCAGCGGGAACAGGGGAAGAAGAACGCTGGGGACGGCCTGAGGGGGTAGCCCAGGGCTAATCGTTTGTGATGGTGTCACTAGGGTTAGATAGACTTCCTTCTGTGACATGCAAGTTGCAGTTTCTTTGAGAATGGATAGTTAATTTAATTGAGCATAATTACCTCGACTCCTGGAGAAAAAAAAAACCATTTCTTTTGTTTGTTCTCTCTGCTGTCTCTATAACTCCTCCTTAAGAACAAAATACAGCAAAACCACACGTATAATTCTTTAGTTACGGTTTTCATGACATTAGATGCCCAGGGAGGCCCATTTGTGACCTCAGGATCTAAAGTCTGAGTTAGATATCCTTGTTCATTGTGGGTTTTTCTATCAACAATAGCAAGAAAAATGTAATTGATCAGTTTTAAATTATGGATTATAAGCCCACTTTAGGCCATGAAGGCATGATTCATAGTCTGTAGAGGATTGAAGGAAACAGGTCATTTTGATACAAACTATTTACTCGCTTTTAGAACTTGATTTGCTAGAGCAGTCTCGTGCATTACTCGAGAGTATATAATAGAGTACACACTGTGATAAGTATATCATATTATTTTAAAAATTCAAAACAATTCTAAGTATGGTGCTTGTCCGTTTTGGGAACTTCCACTTTGTTTAGCTCTGGGAAGGGAGGCGTGACACCGTTTCTCCTCAAAGCACCTGCTGATCTAGTTCAACAGCTAAACTTACCTCCCAGCCCTACTTTTTTTGGTTGTTGTTCCATTTTTTTCCTGTGCCATGTCCCATTACTAACCTTCCTCCAGTCTGCTACAAATAGCTGGAATAATGATATATGCCTTCCACCAGAAGTTTATAGGTTTGACAAAATGAAAATCTTCTATTAATGAGATATTTATATTCATCAGCATAAAATGCCCCTTTTAGAAGTCTAAAACTATCTTCAAAGCACAAATTATTGTAGCCTAACATCTATTGGAAAGCCACTTAGAATGTGGAACATAGTTGAACCACAGAATTAATATATGATGCCTGGATTTTTGTAGCCATTCCTAAAGCTTTCTATCAATTGCCAAATTCTAGATCATCCTTCAAAACCCACAGATTTCCACAAAGGCCTAATGTTCTAGGTCAGTATTTCTAAAGTCTTTTTTATTAAATATGTTCACAAACAAACTTAAACAAACATTCCTTGTGTGTTGATATATATAGATATATCCACAACACACCAATATCCATCTATATGCACATACATGCATACACACTATCCTAGCGCTACATATGTAAACCAAGAGAGATTTACTTCACAAGAAATCAAGAAATTCAGTTAGGAAAACAGAGACAAAGTCAAGCAGAAGCTCTATTTGTTTCTCTGTTACTCTGTATCCTGTGTATCTCGACTCTGTATTCCTTTTGGCGAGTGTGATATAGGTGTATACGTTTTAGGGAGTGATGATAGGGGCTCTTGGCGCACATACATTTTGGAGAAGGTGGCTACTTTCCTTCACTTACTGAAGACTGCGTTGGGGTAGCAGCAAAGGAGAAACTAATGCTCATGGTTGGAACTAAATCTTTCATAGTTGAGCCCAGACATTCCTACACTCTTAGTTCCAGTGACAAATAATCTATAATATAATAACCATATGCCTTGAAATTACTGTTGTATAAAAATACCAAAAGTTAAGTAAGGCAGGGTAGCAGAAAGTACGCATAGGAGCAAGTAATTCCATTTATTTGTAATAGAATTTACCGAGGACAAGGATGAGAAATAAGATTAAAAGGGTGAATGAAGTTAGGTAGTAGGTGAACACTGGGCTTAGAATTTTGATATTTTTTCTTTAGGAAATGAGAAAAACAGAAAAATTTAGGCAGATAAAAGACATCGTTGAAACTGATCTTTCAGAAGATAAATCTGGCAGAAACATCACTGAATGTTCAAAAAGCCATCCAATTACCTTGACCTTCTCTGTAGCCCACATCTTATTTGTATTCATTCTGTTGTCTCATGTTTCTTTCCATTTGCTGAAGATTTTTTTCCTCAAGTGTTACTAAGGATTGTCCCCTCATGATATGAACAGCTTAATAAAATGCTTTTAGGTTGCCTAGTATAGGCAGCCATTGCCATGTTTAAAATTATAGGTATATAGATTCACTATGCAAGACTGTAGTTGACTTCAGAGAGTTCAAAACTCTCATCTCAAGGAGCCTTCAATCACTTTGTGTAGACAAGACTAACAATAAAACAAATATGTATATTATGAATTGATACTTAATAGGTGCTTGCTACCTATTATTCTAATGTTTTACATGATTTAAACCACTACTAAACAGTCTTAAGATTGAAATTATAAATTTTGGAAATGACTCATCTGGCAAGTGCCACATTGAGGATTTAAAGCAAGAACTGGTATTTTAAATTCTCAGCTGCTTTTCTTATCGTACGTTACCCTGGGACAAAACAAACTTTAAGAAGTGAGAGATCTACTGGTGTTCCCTGGAAGTTTCCTGGGTGTGGGTTAAGGCTAAAATGGTTCCTGGAGAAAGGGGAAGTGGGTTATACCTTGTGCTTTTCTTGAAATGATTGAATCAGGCAGGTACGCAGCCTGAAGAAAATAGTGCGTGCAAACACAGAGGTCAGAATCCTCGTGTAACTTGGAAAGTTATTTCCATAATGGAAATAAGTTAGATGAATAGTGATGAAACCTAGCAGACACTATTATTTCTCCCATTTTACAGATGAGAGAGTGAAAACTCGGAAACTTTGATGATTTCCCTCCTCAGGGTCACATGACCAGAATACTTAGACTCAGATCCTGACTCTGGAGTCAAGTTGTATTGTATATCACTCCCTGTATCATCAGGGAACAGAGACAGATTAGGAGTCTAACTTTAGGGGAGTTCCCTTGATACTTTGGAAGATTAAAGGTGACAAGTCATTGGGTATTCTGTGGAGAGACTGGGTTCTCATCAATGGGTTTGCCCTAGAATAGCGAGGAAAGGCTTGAAAAAATAAGGGCTCATGTGTCATATCCCCAAAGTCAAAACCAGCTGAGAGGGGGCTGGATGTGATGGTGGATATCTGTGAATGCCAGCATTTAGGATTCTGGAGCAGAAGGATCACAAGTTCAAGCTACGTTGGGGCTATATAGAAACCTGAGGCTAGCCCTGGCTACACAGCAAGTCCATGTTAGAAAAAAAAATCTTGGCTGTTCTTACCAGTTGCTTTTAGAGAGGCCCCCTACATTATTTTAACAGGCATCTAGTTGATCTATAGAAACAAAATCCTGCCGGAATCTTTATAAGCCAGTTCAGGCCTAACATGAGAGTAGAGCTTAGGTCCTAATAACACCATACAATATGATTTTTTTTTTGAGCTAGAACAAATCTTGTAGATCTTGTCATGGCTAACTTCTTCAATTCTCTAACTTGTTCACTCTGTTTAAGTTCTAGAACTAGGGAATATCTTGGTTTTGACTCTTCAGAAAGTTATTACCCACTGTGTATCTTGAAGAGAAACGTTGTTTCTCACAGTCCCGCAGGCTGCACGCAAAGCTGGCATCTGTGAAGAGCCTGCCCCTTGGTTTGTGGGTGCCTGTCTTTGTCTTCTCATGTTTCCCCACATGACTGAGGACAGAGAGAAAAATCAGGCTCTTAGTTGGCTTGGCATGGAGGCGTTATTCCACCACTGATGGCTATGTGCTCATCACCTGGGTACCTCCCAGAGTCCTTTGCTCTACTGTTCTGGGGGTTGACATAACAGTATGTATATCTGGAAAGGACAGAGACTGCCTTCTTATCATGAAACAAATTTAAACTATACTATACTCTGACAACAGTCCACACTTACAATTATTTTTGTGCTGTATCAAAGCTTTACATATAGAAAACATTTTTGTTATTTGTATTTGTAGCAAAACGATGTGTAATCAGTTTGAATGCAATTTAATGCGCCAAAAAATCTGACTTGTTCATTTTAGTACTATTCATAATTTCAAAATTAATTATGAAATTAAGAAATAAAAGGAAAATATGCTCTGTAACGTCATATCATTCATAAATATATTTTAGATTTTTGTGATGTAGCTTGAACTCGGACTGCTTTATCCTTAGTTCAGTACAACTTTTATTTCCTATCTTCTTCCAATAGAGGGCACTCTGATTCAGGAATTTGACACAAAATCAGATATCTTATGTAAGAACTTAACATTTTTTTTAAAAATCAGAGATGTTTGATTCTATTCAAATAATTTTACTATTATAAATGAATTCAAAATTAATTCTTTATTATTATTAACCTAGGGGTTTTATATTAAAAGACCAACTCAAGTTAAAATTATCTTTTACCTTGCCTACATTTTAATTCAAAAGTTAATCGTTTCTGAATGCTCTCATAACATGTATATGAGACCATTTTCCAAGCTGAATCAGAACATTATATAATCTAGGATAGTAGTTTTGAAGTAATATTTTTGTCTTCTTTACCAACTCATGAAGTTTGTTTTCAAAAGAATATAAAATGACCTAAAATTTCTCTACGATCTTCATTTATTCTTGTTGTTATTTCAATCACTTATATAAACAATATACATAGTGCTTAGATTTGAACACACCAGGCTGTAGGAACTCTCTTGCAGTATGAAGATTACAGCAGATTGAATCAAGAAATCATTTTGCTTAGGCTTAAATAGAATAATCATTATTGCCTCATTAGCCTATGTTTAAAAGAAATAGGTAAGACAGTTGAGGGAAGAAATGTTTTACTCTGTGTTTTCTCCAAAGGAAAACCTGGACACAGTAGCATCCAATGCTGTCTGTTTATTTAGGGATGTGCCAGCATGGTCTGTGTAACGTTGCTCAGTGGTACCCATGATCTCTCTCTTGTGTCACTTTATACTGCAAAATCTTCATTTCCAGCCCAGATTCTGAAGTGTGAGCTGTTCTATTAGATGGTCCAAAAGTCAAATGCTGGCCCTGGGGGTATAGCTCAGTTGGTGAGATAGATGCTTGTGACGTAAATGTGAGGACCTGAGTCCATTCCCAATAACCCTTCTAAGGAAAAGAGAAAGCCAGGCATGGTGGTGTGCTTAAAGTCCCAGTGCTAAGGAGGCCCTGGGATCACTCTTATCTAGTTTAGCCACTGAGAAAGCCCCAGGTTTCTGCGAGAGACTCTTTCTTTCCAAAGGTGAACAACTTCACAGCTTGACCTCTGACTTCTAATTGGGTGTGTATATATGTGCACTTGTACCCCCTCCCATAGGTGTACCTGCACACACATGAGTGGGCACACATACCAGTACACACATGCAAGCACATGCATTGTATATTCTGTTTCTAGAATGAAGCTTACTTTCAAACATGTTCTAATTGTTTTAGGAGAGAAAGACCTCAGTGGCTGTCAGGGGACTTTGCATTCTGAGTTTCTGAAATGTATCTAAGAGGGCTCCTCTTACAGGGCTGTAAATAATTCTTTAACATCTATTACTTTTGTTGGTAGTGATATTAAGTCATAAGTAGTGGTAACATAGATAGTGATCCAGAGAAAATTTCTGACTATAATTTAGGTTTTTATGCTTAAAAATAGTTTTGAGAAGTTAAGACTCAGAGTTGCCATAGATTCAGCCAGGTGTGGGCTTTTCTAGCAGATTTTCTAGGAATTAAAATGCTAGATTCTGTTGTCCTATATTAATAACCCCCAAATGGTATCACTAAGCTCTTATGCATATTAAATATATAATGCATGCCAGGAAAAGCCCAGAATCACAATGGCAAATTTCTGACCCCACTTTTACCTTTGTAAGAACTTTTAAAATCTGTAGTATTTCTAGGAAGATGTTAGAGAAAAAGACGTACTACGGTAGTCACTCACTCCCCTGAGCTGCTACCTCAAGGGTCTTCACTTTGACAGGGTTTGCTGTTTTTCCTCTTATGTTGTTTACATTGGCAGATTGCATCTGATAGAGTCCGTGATTAGAGGGTCCGTGTTTGGTTTATCTCTAATTTGTCCTGCCAAACAGAGCGTCCTTCTTGTGGTAGTCTCGCAGCAAAGGGTCATTGAATGGAGACACACAAGGAAAATACGGCAAATAGAAGGGCTATTGGTGATTATCATAAGTAGAAAACGTCTTCAATTATTTGGAGCACAGGATCCCAGCCATCTTTCTTATGGAGGGACTAATCTAGCCACGTAGAGTATGAAATTATATGGATTTATGAGCCTGTTGTGTTGGTTTATGAGCAGGGAATGACTTAAAATTCCCAAAAGGTAATTTCTTTATCTGAAAATACTGTCACCACCTTCTCTCAACTGCACAAAAGATCTGTTTCTCTGTCTTTTGTGTTGCTAAAGATATCCCATGGTGATCTTTATGTCTTGCAGAATTTGACCAAGTTGGTTCAGACTTTTGAATAGTTATTTCATGTATTCGTGGAGGATTTCTCTATTGGTATGTCAAATGTTCTGTTCTTGGACCGACCAGTCTCAATGGAAGTCACAAGCAGCTCAGTATGTCTTAGGGACAGCACACGTGACAAATGGTGTGACATACATGGAAAGCAAACACACTGAAATTCTTCACTCAAACAGAGGTGTAGAATTCAATGAGAGTTAATTTCACCCTGTATTTCAGTTCCTGAAATGTCAGCAGTGTACACAGAAGATGAGGGAGTGGAGCTGGCATTTTCTTTGGGCCATCAACCAGCTCTCAAATAAAGACACAGAGACTTACTATTAATTACGAATGCTTGGCCTTAGGTTAGGCTTGTCCTCCTAGCTCTTTTTTCTTTCTTTTTAAAACTTTATTTATTTTTATTAATTTATTATTATTATTATTAAAAATTTCCACCTCCTGCCCC
>LOEQ01010811.1:0-18111 GCA_001685075.1 Bramus lutescens | reverse complement strand
AGAGGATGAGGAGTAAGGGGAATACTCATCCATTGCTGGTGGGAATGCAAACTTTTTAAATTTATTTTAACTTTATTTTGGTGTAAAGGTCTCAGCTTGCAGGAAACTGAAGCTACAGGCAGTTGTGAGCTGCCAGATGGGTGCTGGGAATTGAACCTGGGTCCTCTGGAAGAGCAGCCAGTGCTCTTAACCATTGAGCCATCTCTCCAGGCCCCTTCCCCCAGCTCTTTTAACTTAATTTAACCTGTTTCTGTTCATCTACATTTTGCCTTGGGGATTTTTACTTTTTTTTCATTCTGTATGTCCTACTTTTCCTGTTTTCTCTGTGTCTGTCTGTCTGTCTGGCTCCTGGTGTCTTCCTGTCGTTTCCCTTTCTTCCGTCTTTCCCCAAGCCTAAATTTCTCCTCCTACTTCTGCCTATACTTCCTGCCTTGTTATTGACCAATCAGCTTTTTATTAGACCAATCAGGTGACTTAGGCAGGCAAGGTAAAACAGCAACACATCTTTCCATCATTAAACAAATGCAGCATGTCTTACCATAGTTAAACAAATATTCTGCAACATAAGCAAATGCAACACATCTTTACCTAGTTAAATAAATGTAACACATCTTTACATCATTAAGCAAATGCAACAATCTTTGCATACTTAAACAAATGTTCTGCAACAAGGGAGATTGAATTTGGGTGAGTGATTCATGCAAAAAAGCTTTGGCTGATGTATTCCAAGCCTATGCTTAGCCCTTTGATGACCCCCATCTTTCCCTAGTATATTCAAAGTTGCCTTGTCCTCAGCTTGTCATTATTCCTACCACCTTCCTGGCCTCAGACTTTCTTTACCTCTGACCTCAGCTACTGTAGGAGCTTCTCATCCTGCCCACTTACTTCAGTCTTTCCCCATTGTCTCCCACTTTTCCTGAGTGCTGGTGCCCAGTGAGCGTGATATGCCTAAAGTGCGATATTAGCCAAGCGTTCTCCTCCAACTGTCTAGGCAAGCAGACTCTTCAAAACTCCACACCAATCCTCACTGTAATAATTTCAACCTTTAACTGATGCATTTAAGGCCTGACCGTTTTAGCTATGGCACGCGTTTCCACCTTATCTCCCAGGAATCTCTTGTGGAAGTGCAATGTTTCAGTAAGATGCCTCACTCTAAATCGTGTTTGCCTTTATTTCTGTGTTCAGTGTTTTCTCTACATATAATTATTTTCATACCATCCTCAGTTGAAACTATTCTTCCTAATACCTTTTGTGATCCGTCTATATTTAGTTCTGACACTTGGATCAAATATCACTGTTTGTAAATTTGTTATGTGAATTCTATAATCTTCTTTGGATTATTAGTAAATGGGTCTTCTGTTTTGGCTTTTTTAATAATCTTCTTGAATACTGGGAAATTATTAACCTGGATGCATGTGCTTAGCATAGGTATTCACATGCTTCATAAATATTTGTGGAATTGAACATGTTATAGGAATAAAGAAGTATGTTTGATATCTGATTTTGGTATAAATTTATGAATAGAATCTAATCTGTTGTTTGTTTCTAGTAATGAGTGGCTCAAAGTTTGTTTTGAAGGTAAAATTAAATACTCAGCTAAATTATATCATTGACTCCTTCACAGTATAAATCATCAATATCTTAGGTCAAGTCATATTTTAGGTAATTACAAATAAAACTTAATGAAATCTAATATAAGTACTTTATTCAATTCTTAATAACTTATATAAATTATTATAAGCATTTAAATATGTCTCATTCTTTATACTGTTAATTTTGGATTCCCTAACATGTTATGAATTATTTTTTATCATTTTGTGCTATGTTTAAAGAATTTTCCAGCCAATCAGCATCCTGCTTTTCCCCCTAATTTGAATGATTTTTCACATTATTGTGCACCTCATTATATCATTGTGTGTTTGTTCTTTATTGTGCACCTCATTAAGTCATTGTGTGTTTGTTCTTTATTGTGCACCTCATTACGTCATTGTGTGTTTGCTCTTTCTCCTTCTGTAGCATAGGCTAATCCAAAACTCACAGCAATTCTCCTGCCCCACACTCTCCAAGTGCTGGGACTGTAGGAATGAGGCACCCTGCCCAGTCTCGCTTGTTTAAAACCTATCTGATATGCAACTATTTCTAAATATTAGAACACTCTATATTAAGGCAACCAAAGGTAGCAAAATCTCGAAAATACCTTGAAGTTTTGTATTTAAATTTTACGAGGTTTTTGAAGTTGATTTGTGTAATTTTCACCAATTTTTGTTTACTTTTTTTTTGTCTAATCTACGATTTGGTTTTAAGTTTCCCTATAGAATAATCAACTATTATGTGGTCCTGAAAAATGAATACCTTCTACACTTGGTACTATTGTAATGTTTTCTTGAAAATTTAAAATAATTGACCCTTCTCCTAACCTCACCTTTTAGAAAATAACTATGGTGATTTGTGACCACTTGAAGCCAGTTTTCACAATGACTGTCCATTGGCTGTCACATACCCTATTTGTAATTCTATTTCAAGGTGCACATTTGGGATGAAGGCCTCGGGCAGCTTGCCGTTATGAAATGGTCTCATTTTGCTGCCTGATATGGAAGGGAATCCACACTGGGCCCAAGCTCAAGCATATGTCACTGTGATAATCACTTGCTGCTCTGTCCAGGGAAGTGATTGTCACCTTGAGGAGTAAATTAATTTCAACAGAACAGTAGACCGACAACCCAGACAAAAAATTGATGAAACTGCTCATGCTTCTAACACATCTTACCATAAGATCATTTAATCCGCGTCTAAAGAATATTGGAATTCATACAGCAATAACCGCAAAAGACTTGTGATGGATGGAAAGTCAGTAATGGTAAATGGGGAAACGTAACCGGTGCAGCGTGCTTCAATTTCAGGCTTCGATTTTAAAAAGTAACAGTTATCTTCACTAGCTTTGTGGGAGTTCTTATTTCTGCCACATGTATTTAAAACAAAAATAAACTTTTGATTGTCTACACCAGTGGTTCTCAACCTTCCTGATGCCGTGATGCTTTAAATACAGTTCCTCATGCTGTGGTGACCCCAGCCATAAAATTATTTTTGTTGTGACTGACTTCATAACTATATTTTTACTACTGATGTGAATTTTAATGCAAATATCTGTGTTCCCAATGGCCTTAGGTGACCTCTGTGAGAGGATTGATTGACCCCTCCTGGGAGTTGCCACCCACAGGTTGAAAACCCCTGGTTTGCCCTCTCACAACAAATCCATTTAGTTGCTAGCTTTCAGGGCATACTGTCAACTCATTAATAACAAGAACCAAATTCTTAATTTGGTCAGAAGATGAGTAGAGAAGAAAATGCAGGCGGTAGGAAAGGAAAGTCTCAAAAATGAGCAAAGGGAGTGACCCAGAGAGAAGGATCTGTCCGTGAGGTGAATGCCTCCTGCTTTCAGAAGAGCTATTTCAGATGGTACCTACTCCTAGATTCCACACTCGGTTTTGAACGAATAAATTTCAGCCTTGTTGAATGCACCTGTTGAGCCAGGTGTTGGTGGCGCACGCCTTTAGTCCCAGCACTCGGGAGGCAGAGGCAGATGGATCTCTGTAAGTTCGAGGCCAGCCTGGTCTATAGAGCTAGTTCCAGGACAGGCTCCAAAGCTACAGAGAAACCCTGTCTTGAAAAACCAACCAACCGACCAAGCAGAAATGTTCCCTTTGGCTGATTCAGGAAGCTCATGCATACGGAGCTGATGCAACTTTCCCGTCTGCACTAATGTGCGTGTTGCCATCATCGCTACCTTCCTGAGCCCCCCCACCCCCGCATTAGTCACTACTGTGATTTCCTCAGTAATTCACATTCATGACTCGGGGCTGTATTCATAACACAGAAACAAGAACTTGAATTCAAACAGACTTGTGTTTGAATCTTAATGCTTTAGATAAAAATTTCCATTGTCTTCAGATTTTTTTTTATGTCTGGAAATAGAAATTCTAAAAATAAGAATTTGCAGGTTTATTCTGAAAATAAAGCTAAATAACGGAGAGCACTTCACTGTGGCTCCCGCCACAGAGGAACAAACGGTAACATTGTTATGCTCTTATCCATCCGGTCATTTATGTGTATTTTTCTATGTGTCATCAGAATGCTCCCCCACATTCTAGCTGACTTTCCCATCTGTCTTAGTTTCTCATTGTTTCCTGTTAAAATATACTCTTAATCCTTATTATATGCTTGCCTCTCACTCTGGAATGGTGTTTTTACAAAGTTGTTCTCACTTCAGCCCTCTGAATCATTGTCTGGGAGTGGATGATTTTTAATAAATTCCTTAGGTAACTTTTCTGCCACAGTGTCCTGCACATACTGCAGTAGAATTTGAAATGTTAATCTCGTAAATCATCAGGTATGGGACTCACTATCATCCCCCTGCACACTTCTCCAGTTTCAATGAAATGGCATATTTAGTTAGTTTTTGAGTTTTGTCTCCCTTAATCCCCCGTCTCACCTTTTTCCTTCCATGCCCCATGTAATTTCAAGTAAAACTCTATAAAAAATTATGTAGGGAATCCACAAACAGCATTGTAAGTCTCTTATCTTTTCCAAGTGTCTGTCACCATTACATCAATTGGAAAGGTTTTAGTAAATATACATGTATATAATGAATGATTTGTTCAGCTACTCCTGATTTTTGCTATTTCTGCCTTCCTTCTCAGCCATTGTTGTGTTTGGTAAGAACTGCTTTGTCCCCTCACAGTTATAGTCCTTGGCATACTGAGCCACATAAAGCCAGCTTCATGATTTGATGCTGTCTTAACTCAGGCTTCACTCTCAGCTTTAGCACAATCTTCAAGAGTTTGAGTTGGCTCCTTAGCACGTTTTATGGAAGATAAGTGGAGTACCAAATGAGGAAGAAAGATGTTCACAGAAGCAAGGTGTGCTTCATGTTTCCATGTGTTCAAGTCCATTGGTGTTTGTTCTTCTCATCAGATTATACAACCAATACACTGCTTATAAAGTTGTGTGTGTGAGCATGTGAGCATGCGTACCTGCATGTGTGTGTGTGTGTGTGTGTGTGTGGTGTCATGCATACAGGGAGGAAGGGAGAGTAGAGGACAGGGAAAGACAGTATATAGCCTTTTCAGTGAGCACTAGTATCTTTGCTCTTAAACTTAAGGGCCCCTACTTTTCTTAGTGTTTGGGTGAAGTTGATATATTCTATTTTTGAGACTCTCACCATAAACATAGAAGAATTAGACATTTTGTAGATACAGCAATGACACAGTTCAAAGTACTCAAAATAGTTTGTATTCACAGACCAACTAGGAGACAGAATATTTCAGCTTTTTTCCTTGTCTTTAAACCAGATTTTCAATGTGTTCTGTTCATAAGCTCGGAAGCGTATTTACTCAACTGAGAGGTTCTAACCACATGTAATGATGAGAGTACACAAAGGTTGTATGGTGTGGTTGCTTCTATGATGTCACTAGAGAAAGCTTCTCTGAGGAAGCTACACCTTAAAGGAAGGTGTATGGGGCAGCTCTCCATCATGGGGACAATATACCCGAGGGAACTGTCTTTTAAGGAAGGAAGATTCATTTTGTCTCTCGTGATGGGCTGACTCTATTGCATTTGGGTCTGCCGTGAGGTACCAGAGTGTGGTGGAAATGTGTGGCCTAAGAAGGTGTTTGTCTCATGGCAGCAAAGAAAGAAAGAGGGAGATATGAAGGAGTCCAGGATGCAGTATCCACCGCAAGGGCCTGGTGCACACCCCATGACTTGAATTTCTCACATTAGGTCCCACCTCCCATATCACCAGAGTCTGTGGGAAGAAGCCTCAACACATGGGCCTTTGGGCAAAATTCAGGTTCAGACTGTTAGAATGGCAGAATGCTTCATTCATACTAAATATCAGAAAAAAATAGGAATATAATGAAATACTCTTTCCCGCGGAAAGAAAAAAGCAAAGAAAAGGAAAAGGAACGAATAAGCTGGATACGTTGAAGCATTAGATAGAGGCCGCTGGGATAGGCCAAAGTTTAGGGACGTAGGCAGAGCAGAACAGGATGGAATTAGAGACCCTATCTCAAAAAGCAAGGCGGGGTGGTGTTGACGGAGATCGGGGATGTTGGCCTCTGGCCTCCGCACAGGCAGATACAGGACTAGGAAGTCGTTATGTGGAGTTTTGGAGGTCATAAAAATTGATTGAGTTCTCCTTTCATCATCCCGTTCCCCACCGCCCGTTTCTTCTTTCTTTCCCTTCACCCCCCCCCTTTCACTTTTCTTCTCTATCTCCTTCCCAACCCGACTTTCTCCTGCTTCAGCGCTCTGTGGGGCTGCAGGGCCAGGCGTGAGGCTCTACTGCCTTTCTCTCTCTTAACCAAAGCTTTTTAAACAGGGCGGCAAAATGATTTGATTCATGAGAACACGCCGAAATGTCCGTACCCCCTCAAACTCACTGCTAATTATATTTTAATGTAATGTCTGCACCCTGTTTCGTAATGTGCCTCAGCAGCTTTCTGCTTATGCATCTATGTGTCAAGTTTGATGCAAGGCCTCGAGATGTGTGCGAGATGGAAACCCTGCCCTGTTCTTGAAGTTGTAGTTTATCAACAAGTATAGATGAGAACGCCCCGGGCAGTTATGACGTGGCGTGACCAGCGTTGGGGCAGTAGAAATGTAGGTATTGATCGATTGACTTATTAATTACTTCCCCCACCGCTGTGATATGATACCCGAGCAAAGCAACTGATTTGGGCGCACAGCATGAAGGCACGGTCCACCTCGGTGTGGGGGCTTGAGACAGCTCCTTTATTATCGCCTCAGTTGGAAGCAGAGGGTGGTGAATGCTTGTGACCCATTCCATTTCTATCTTTTTTATTCAGTCTGGGCCTCCAGCCCCTGGAATGGTGCTGCCCACGTTGGGATGGGGCTTCCCACCTCAGCTCGCCCAGTGTAGCTCATCTCTCACGGGCATGCGCAGAGGCTGTAACTGAAGACCCTGCGTTCTGTCAGGATGACCAATCAGCGTTAACTATCACCATACCGACCTCTATTTGGGTGATCGTGAGAGTTTTCCAAATGCACGCATGTCTTTCTCTTCTTCGGCTCGCCCAGGTGTACCAGGAGCCCCGCTTACTGCTCTTGTGTTCTTGCTGACCCTTTACCCCTCACGTTTCTTTGGGATTCACTCTTTCCAGAGCACGGCCTTCTTCAGAGAGGACAGCTCTTTACGTTCAGGCTGCATGTCAGTCTTATTTATGCCTACAGCTACAATTTATTTCAGCATGACACTATTTCTAATTCCATATTTCATTGTCTTAAGAGACAGTTTCGGATGTAGAGTCGGAATTCTGTGTGAGAGGTGGGTGGTGTCCAGGTCTATTCCTTTCTCTGCGTTGAGCAGTGTGACTGACTGCAACACTTTTTCACTCGTCTTTAGAAAGTGGTAACATTATATGTAGTATATATATATATACATATGATGTGTGTATATACACAGAGAGCAAATAATTGTTTCAAAGTAAATGTATGACCTGAAATCAGTAAATATCAATCAAAACTCAAATATGCATAGTCTTAATTCTAAGATAACATGAATGGAGAAGCATTTATATATTCTGAACTATCTTATCCTTACTATCATAATTTATTGAAAATAGATTTTTTTCTCACATTACATATCCTGATTATGGTTTCTTCTCCTCCTACTTACATTTTTGTTGCATTAAGATCCTTTGGTAATAGTTATACTTAGGTTAGTATGGTAACTTACTAGAGACAAAAGTATGAAGAACTAGAAAAATCCTTGTTAGCAAAACAAGAACCAAATAAAAGTAATTTGGGGGAGGAAATGGTATACGGTTATTAGCAAAATTAATGAAAATTATTTGGAATCATTAATAGGAGGTCACTGGTGATACTGGGGAAGGTTAATTTTTGCTTAACTTCTTAATGATGAGACTGTTTAATATAGTGGTGGTTAATTACTAAATATATGGATGGAGACTAAATACTTGTTAAGCAGAATTATTCATTTAATTTAACCGATGTCATTATTTGATGTTGACAGAATAAAGGTGTCTACCTTTATATAGTATATAGAAATGGCTGCTTATTCAGAAATCTGGGGAAAAGAAATTCATCAATTCATCCATTGATGTGTTGACCAGGCTGGCAGTGAAGTTATAGGACCTTGTGAGTGCTGGGATTCGATGGGAGCAGCACCATGCTCAGCAGAGACCCTGCTATGAAACCCAGTGTCACTCGTGAGCTCTGGAAGCTCAGGTGCAGATTCCTGAGTCTTTTTCATTACTGGGAGAATGGGAAGAGTCAGGTGTGTTGGGAAGAGTACTTTTCTTTCTTTCTTTTTTCTTTCTTTTTGTGTTTTGTTTTTTGTTTTTTTTTTTTGTTTTTTTGAGACAGGGTTTCTCTGTATATCTCTGACTGTCCTGGAACTCACTCTGTAGACCAGGCTGGCCTTGAACTCACAGAGATCTGCCTGCCCCTGCCTCCCGAGGGCTGGGAAAGATGTATGACATCAGCCACCCTTCGTGACTCTTAAATATGGTTCTGTGTGTTATTTCTTCAGCACCATCAGACCTTCAGAAAAGTCATATTAACCTTTTTATGGAATACATTTTAAAATTTAAGCCAGGCACAGAAAGATTAATAACCAGTAATTTTGATCATATGTGTGTAGAATCTCCCCCCCCCAAAAAAAAGCTAATCCAATGGAAATCAAGAGAAGAGTGTGTTGATAGGAAGTGGTCAGGGCAGACTGACCAATGAACACTGAGTTAGCATTACTGTGTGCTTTTAGGAAGGAGTGAAATTATTTTGAATGTTCTTGCCACCAAAAATGATATTTCAGAAGAAATAAGCTTATGGAGCATTAAAATATATGGAGGAGTAGTATGTCTAGGGGAGGGGTGTGGAGAGCCTGGGAGGATAGGAATGACGGGAGACCACACTTGGGATATATTGTGTAAGAGAAGAATAAATAAGAAGAAAAACATCACAAGATATATAAGAAATATATGTCACATTTTTACATATCAACTAATGCTTATATATAGACAAATAATAAAATTTTTATCATTAACTTGATATTATTATTAATGATGAATTTCCATTTTAAACAACAAATTATTCCTGACACATGCTTTCAATTAGATTTTTAATGAGACTAAAATTACACATATTTTGTGAATTTTCCTAATTAAAATACACATTGTTCTGTTATTTATTTTCACAATTTGCTGTTTAGGTTTCCTACTAAAATTGACTATTTAAAATGCCCTTAGTACTGTCTACCATATAGAATAGAAAACTGAAACTATGTATTTATGCTTCTCTGAACATTGCAAGCCTGGGGAGCCTTGATTTTTGGTAACTGAAAAGCCACATGGATAGAAGCCTCTTCATGTTGCCATTTATGGATATCACTGATGGGCTGCTTGTCAGTGTTCTGTATCTCATTAATGACGTCTGAGAAGAATAAGGTCACCTCAGATCAGATGACCAAGAACCTGAGGCAAATTTAGACAAGGCTTATTTATTGTCTTCATGCCTCTTAGTAGTTGGTTTGTTGTGTTTACTGCCAAGCGTTGCTTAACATCAGTGCTGTTTCTGTCTTTAATCAACTGGCCCTTTATGGCTTGAACTAACTAATAGTTCTAACCATGACGCACACTTAGACTGCCTGCCAGTGAAGCCTGCCACATTGCAAGCAGTGGTCCGGTGACAAATCTGTCAGTTTAAACGGACAAGCTAGCTCAATCGCACAGGTGTATGCGGCTTTTGTCTTCCTTTCCACGTTACTGAGCAGATGTTAATTATTTGTCCACGAAAGGTTTTTGTCCAATATTAGTTTTGTTTCTTTAGTCAGTAATGGTTGGTGACAAATATTTTACCTACTATGGAGAGACCCATGGCAACAGAAGTTCAGAATAAAATCACAGAAAGTTATTCAGCCCAGATGTACTTCATAGAGTTCCCATTTGAAGGAGAGGAAGGCTTACTGCCTTTGCCTTCTATTCCTTTCCTGCTGATGACGGCTGCTAAGTGAACTTTTATGTTTGTTGTGCTGGGGAAAGAGCCTTTTCTTGTAATAGTCACAGGTTTTCAACAGTAAAAGCCTGCTTTGTAGAGAGACTCTGACCACCGTCATTTGGCATAATTGAATACTTTCTTAGAAGAGGTTGCTTAAATCAGGCATTATCTGAATTACTAAGGTAGTTTCTGCCTTCTAGGCTTACGATAAATTAAAGAAATCACGTAAGGAGGTTCATAGAGTGTTATGGGGTCAAAAGAAATAGTTACCGAGGCTTCTGGGAAAACAAAGGAAGCTCTTGACAGCTTTTGCTTGGGAAAAGGCAAGGCTCTGAGTGGAGGTGTATTAGAAGTCAGTCTTAATGTAGGAACTGAAAAGTCAACCAGAAAATGAGAGTGCTAGGTGCCTGTGGGCCAGTTTGATTTTTAGGAATTTAGTAAACAGCATAATAATTAGATTAAAATCTTAGCATCTGTTGTCTTGGCACAGTCCTTATCATGTTGTTTGTTAAGTCCAGTTACAATATCTAGGGTTTAATGCCTTCGGCCGATATTAAAACTTTCCCCCACAAACCAGCACCAAAGCGACAGTTCATCCTGCTAAGTTACTGAATGTTGTAGCCAAGTGCATGGAAGTACTGAATAGCTGTTTATTGTAATCATTGACCTATTTATTTACTATCTTCCTGAGACTACTATTAAACTTTTAATTTGACCAATTACCTTTTCTAATGAAATATTTGAAAATACATATGAAATGGGTTGTTTTATAAGTAAAAGGTTTTCAAAATCTTCCTTTTTTCTCTCTGCCGTAATTTAAAAAATTACCCAGTTAGCTCTTGGACGATTTTATGCACACATAGAATGCATTCTGGTTCCTTTCTCTTCCCCTCCTGCCAGTCCTTCTTCCTACCTGTTTTTGTCCCACATTCACCACTTTAGATTTTGTTGTGCGAGCCATTGGGTTTAAACGGAAGTATCTGAGTGCCCATCGGATTGAATTGAGACTCTTGTTTAATCACCAGTGGGCACATGGCAAAAGGAAGTGACCTCCCATTCCCTGGTTCTATTCATGGGGAATAGTTCATTGAGAGATAGGGTCCCCCAATCCCTCCTCCATCCTTGCCTGGATATGGATGGCTTCTTCTGTGCAGAACCATTGCCCTCATCCATGGTTCTTAACTGTTTATGGTTGCAGTGACTGTGTATTGACTAGAAAATGGCATCCCTTCCCTTCTCCCTGTCTTCCAGATATTTCTATCTTTCTGCTTCCTCTCCTCCGGTGTTCTCTGAGCTTGGGAGATGATGAGATGAATGTTTTGTTTAGGGCGAGCCTTTAACGGCCATTTATTCTCAGCACCTTGTACTTGCTTCCATAATTTTGCAGTGAAAACTTGAAGAAGGCTATTTTCACTACTCTCATAGCTTCATTACTTGGTAAATAACCATTTTTGTCTTTAAAGATACAAACATTTTTGTTAGAGCCATTGGGAATGCTGAAGTATCTAAGGTGCATCCTTAGACCTAAGAGAAAGCCAATTCTCAGTGTAACAACATACATTCAGATTAAGTTTTTGAGGCCCTGTTGTTAACTTATAATAACTTGATTTCATATATTGCAATCTTTTAGGGAAATACTGAGCTAGAAGAGAGATTGGAACATTTAACAGCTTATTGGGTATTTCTGTAGATGTTTATAAACTTTTTAAATAATGTTTGTCTGACAAGGCAACACCAACACCTTTGTGATATGTACCATTGTATTAAGTGGTTTTTTTTTAAAGAAAAAAACTTGTGTAAGTGAGCAGGGAACTGTGCTTAGGCACAATTCTCTGCCGTCTACATCAGCCAGTAAGGACTGTATGGATGCTATGTCCCACCCATCTTTCCAATTCTTATTTCCCATGCAGCACTTACTCATCAGTCACAATATTGCAGTTCTAGCTCCCATGGTATGTCAATAAAGACTATCTGTGCTGTTACTGTTTACATATCCTTTAGATTTTCCAGTTTCCCTGTGAACTTTGAGGAAAATATTGATACAATGCTTTCTATAGCTCCATATAGATATCTACTGAGATCGGGATTTTACGAGTCAAAGGCCTACATTCTCTGAAGTGTTCTTTTCTTTTTTTCATTCTGATTTTATTGTTGAGATAATAATTGCAGCATTTCCTCCTTCCCTTTCCTCCCTCAAAATCTTGCCACATATCCCTGCATTATTTCAATTTTACTAATTGTTACTGAATATACATGTGTATAAACATATATATTCATACATATAATGAATCGAGTTCATATAATGTTCACACACATATATTTATGTATGTATATGCGTATGTTTTCAGGGCTGATCATTTGACACTGGACAACCAATCGGTTGCTCTTCCCTGGGAAAGACCACTTACTTCTCTTTTTCCCAGCTTTCCTCAGTTGCATAGAGTTCTATGTGTAGGGTTATAGCCCTGTGAACTTGTCTACTTCGGTGTGTTCATTGATGTCCTCCATTCAGTTCGTTCCGCCCACACTTGGGCAGACATACTGGCAAGAATTTAACGCTTTATCTTCTTCTATTACTAGGAGATGCACACTCTCACATCTAAGTCCTGGATCCTCTGGCTTTTATGTTCTTTCTGCCCCTTCTTCTACAGCTTTACCTGAGTCTTGGTGCAAGAGCGATTTTTGTAGATGTATCCACTGGGAATGGGTCCCACGACTTTGCATTTTGATTGGGTGTGGTTTTCATTGGTGGTCTCTGTCTTTTCAATTAGTAAAAAAATGTTACTCTGTAAAACTGAAGTGAAATGATACGGTGGAATCTTGGCGAAAACCCAGCAAGCTCTGGGGAGGTGGCCAGGATAGATCATATCAAGGAATGTCTAAAGAAAAGGCCAGTAATCCCTGGAGAAAGATAGAAGACTTCACACAGATAACGTGTGGGAGTCCGAGTAGTGAAGCCTCTCTCTAATTCTTGTCTAATCTGACTCAATTTTCCGACGTTAATTTTTCAAGGCATTTCCTTTAGGAAACTGTTCTCCTCTTTATTATCATTGCATACATCCCTGCTTCTTGTCCAATACTTGTCTGCATACTTGTCCTGTAACATGGTGTATCTTGCCACGCCCTCTCCTTTTGTGATTCCGACCACCTCTGTTTGTCAAAGACCCCCAGGTCCGTCATCGGCCACAGCCTCACTTGAGCATCATGTTTCCAGCTCCAAGCTCACACTGGGCATACTTTCCCAGTCTTTAAATCGTTATTTTCTAATCCAACTTGTTTTGTTTCTTTCACTTAATTCTTACTGCATGTGTATATCATATTAGCTGAAAATGTTATAACATGCAGTATAAAGTCACGTGTTTCTCTTTCCCCATTATGTCCCTTTCCAAGGCTAAGTAATTTACCAAATGTATTCCACCTCGGTGATTTGCTTCTTTCACCCAAACCCTGATTTACAATTTTTCTGTGTGATCGCCTGATGTCACAGTTTTGTTTTGTTTGTTTCTGTGTACTAGGTTTGTCTTTGTTTCAATAAAATAGCGCCCTCTGTAATCTGCCTTGGAGCACATATTTATGAGTTTGCCCCTTCTTTTTCTTAAATTGACTTGATTTTATGCAATGCTGTTTCTCTTACCCTTTCCTGGGTCCTTAGCTTGTTATCTTAGGTTGTGCTTTCCCACTGGGTAGAGCTTTATTCCGTTCAGCTACTGTTTTATCCGGTGTGCTGTGTGCAAGCCAGGAGTAATGCCACTGCTGGTGTTGTGATATTGTTATGATATGAAGGGAGATTGGACGTCAGTGGATCCAAGGAGTCACATGGCGGGTGAGAGACAGACACGCCATGCACACAGAACTTACATGAGGAGTTTTATTAAGAGAAAGAGAATGGAAAAGGAGGGAAGGGAAGAGGGAGACAGGCCTCTGGGACAGGAGCAGCAAAAGAGAGGAGGGAGAGAGAGAGACAGAGAGAGAGACAGAGAGAGACAGAGAGAGACAGAGAGAGAGACAGAGAGAGACAGAGAGAGAGACAGAGAGAGAGACAGAGAGAGAGACAGAAAGAGAGACAGAGAGAGACAGAGACAGAGAGAGACAGAGAGACAGAGAGAGATATGCAGAGAGGGGAAGAGGAGGAAGAAGAGATAGAAGCAGGCAGAGTTTCACCTTATAAAGGGACAGGGTACTGCCTGTTCTGTGCACAGGGGTGATTCAGGCATGAAGCATTCTGCAAGGGCCCCAAGGAGCGGGGCCAGATGTGCCTGGATACTAACAGCTGAGTCTGGATCCTGACTTTGCATGGTGCTACTCTATAATAGTATATATGTACTATATATTTATATATAGCATAATTATTGTGTTTTATTATTAATATATTGTAACTATTGCAATAGTAGCCCTTAATTATTAACTGGTTGATATTTATGTATCAGAGAGTATTCTTCATGGAACTTGGATTGGAATGGGAAAGAGGAAGAAAATAAAATTGAAGTGTAGGAAATATGATAGAATATGATAAATACCATAGCAAAGTAAGGCGTGTGAGGCTCAAGGACCAGCATAGGTATCAGGAGGGTTAAGCTCATGGGATTCTCTGGGATGGCCTAACAGAAGGACCCAGGCAGAGCAGTTAGACATCACTTGTAGGAGAGGAAAAGAAGCAATTCTGTTTAAAACTGAAAATCTTACCAGCACCTATTTACCTATTATTAATAGAAAATTGAAACTTATGATGCTTCTAAATTGGGGTCAGGATTTGAATTAGCCAGTCTATTTGAGATGGCTTTTAAAGAGTCAAGGATTTTTGGCAAATGTTGTTCTTGCCTTTCAGTAATGCCCTGGCAGTTCTCCTTTGAAATGAACACAAGTATTTGACCCAGAGTATTAATATAAATGGATATTAAAATTGAAGTTTCTAGTGAGAACCCAGGAGAATGCAATAGTGTCTTCCAAAGTTATGCGAAAGGCCACAATAATTTGGGATTTATAAAATTAATGTGTACTTGTTCAGGCAGTGGGTTTTAGCCTTAAAAGTTTTGAAGATTAAAAAAAAAAGGAAAAGTGTGGAAGTCAGGAAAGGAACTTTCTAGAGACAGGTGCTGAAGGGTGTGATGACTGCCCATTCCAAATCGTATGAGAGAAGTAGTGTGTGGCCTGACATCTGGCAGAAGGTACCCCCGGCTCATGCAGAGATCTTCATCTTAGAAGCTCAGAGGACCAGGGAGCTGGCATCCTGTGTGTGCCTGGGCTCTCAGCTGTGATACTATGTTACATCTCTAGTTCCTCAGGGTTCGCCTTCCCCTGCAGCCTCGTACCTCCCACATCTGAGTTTGGGGGTTTCTGCTTCTTTTTATTCTGTGTGTTTTCTGGACAAGTTACTTCTTAACTAGTGGAGCTGGTTCTGGGACAGTTGTTTCTTCAGTGAACTCCTGTTTAGGGTTAAGTATTTAAAAGTCGAGTTCTTTGGCAAAAGCTTTTTGGATTTTGTCATATGAGAATATCATGTTAAGGATTGTTTCACTAATCATTTTAACTGAATCTTTGGAGATAATGAAAATAATTGTCCACATTTAGCTGTCTTATCCTATATTATAGTTTAATTTATAAAGAAACTGGTCAGTGAAAGAGATTATGACTCACATTGGACAGCGAGAGCAGACAGTAGTGAAGGAAGTAGGGGTACACTGTACTAGAGAAGGAGAAGTTCGAGACAACTTAGGACAGAGAGTGTGGCTAAGTGACCAAGTGACAGTGGAGAAGTTAAATGGTGGGATTAGAAGTGACTTGGATGACCTTGGTAGTAGTAACATCATAGAGGTGAGAATAATAGACGCAGGAGTTGTGTGGGTTTGAAGATAACAAAATGAGCATTGAGCATGTTGATTTAAAGGCGTTTGATATGCAGTAAAGTATTATAGTACAATGGGCTTTTGCTGATACTGGCTCAGTCTTGGTCTCAACATCTCATAACTACAGAATACCAGGGAATCACATACCTCATATGCCTTTGTGCATACTAAGGAAAGAGTAATTGTGCCTAGTTTAGGTGTGTTGCCATGATTAAATGAATATACGTTATAACATGTATTTACAACTGTTGTTGGTGTATAGCGTTTTGCAGTATATGAGATCTACATCTTTATTTTACTACAATGTTTATGCTGTTATGGTTAGTGTTGAAGTGGTGGGTTACAGGTTGATGTTTATAAATTGTTAACGAATAGCTGGACCCTGGATAGAAGAAAGCGTGCTTGATGGCAGATGTTGCCCAGGGTAACTGAGTTGGTATAACGGAAAGAAAAGAAGAAACGAAGACCTGGGTAGGACACTGAAAAGAAGCCTGTAGCTAGGTCAGAAACAGTAAAAGTGCTTTTGAAGGAACCAAGAAGAGAATTCAAGAACTATCAGGCACGGGCTCGGTTTTAGATAGGATACAAATCAATGGAGGTTTACAGGTTATAAAAGCATAGCTCTCAAGAGGCTTAAAGTTTGATAGATTGAGTCAGGCTTGTAAAGCAAATGTTTCTATACAGAGATGTGCAGATAGCTTCAAGTGAAGGACAACCGAAACAGGCAGGGGAGAGAAAGCCAAGGCCAAATCCCAGGAGGATGGTACTTAGTGGGAGGGCTGGAGGATGCTAGGTTTCTGCAAACAGGCTTGAAGAAGGGCATGGCTAACAGTTCACATTGGGAAAGCAGTAGAAAGCCAAGCATCAGTGCAGCAAATGACAACTTATTCTGAGAAGTTAGACATGTTTTATATCAGTGTAATAAGGATACAGAGAAAGTGCTGTAGGATGAGGCATAGGAGGGTCCCAGAAATTCTCTGTATTCCCTAGTAACACACTATACCTTATTTTCGTCGCAATAGAAAACCTTTGAGTTCCCACTGAGAAATTTGAAACATCAGGGAATGATGGAGGAGGAAGAGGAGAGGAGGTATTTGATGGAATTTGCATTTTAATTATTATTTTGGGGGGTTTCAAGGGTAGATTGAATGGTATACCAGTTGACAAAAAAATAAGTTGGCAGATGGTTTGAATAGATCAATCAAAAGGGATTAAAGGAAGTCGAAATAAGTAGTTGGGACAAAATATTGAGGACATTAAGTAGCTGTGTGTGGTAAGGGGAGAAAATAGAATTTTGTATTGAGAGACTGAATGTGGTACCAATAACTGTAATAGCGAACAAATAATGGGATCATGCAAAACTACAGAGAGACTTGGTCAGAATGTAGCTGAGAGGAGACTGTTGGGCATTTTGGAACCAGCCACTTGGGAGAACAACTCTGAAAAAGTTTATAGAAAGTGACACTCGATGGTAGAGCACTAAAGAATGAATCGGAGGCAAGGATTTAAAAATAGCTCAAAAGGCTACTTTGTCAAGAAATCTAGTAGTGAAACAAGGAGAGAGCCTGGTAGTTCATGGATAGAGGGAAGGTACAGGAAGGAAGAGATGCTGGAATATGGAGGTGGGATTAGTCATCAACACAGGAGAGCTAAAGGGCAATGGGAGGCAAAGAGAGGTGTAAGAAAAGTGAGAAAAGTTGAGAATTTAACAGCTCAAGGAATATTCATTTTCTGTGGTGTTGGAGGCAGATCCCCTGGGCGGAGTGACACTAAAATTAGCACTTATGTTAGTGATTTGGAACATTTGGGGAATTAAAAATGGAATCAACACGGATAAAAACAAAAGTGCAGAGCAGCATTGAGGGGCTTCAGCATTGAAACCATAACCTCGAATCATCGTAGTGTGAGTTTTCAGCCACTGAGGACCAGGAGTGGGACACAGTTAATGAGATTGGTAGGCTAGACGCAGGACAAAGAAAGAATGTCCATCAATATCTAGCAAACTAACTGCAACATCTTTAACTTCAGTGTGTCTTGCTAACCAGTGTTGTCATTGTGGTCTGATAGTGTGTTACTTCCATATGGAAAATCAATAAGTAGGGTACAGTTTTCTTTCAAAAGCATTGATTTAGGGGTACTGATTAACCCCCCCATTTAGCCAATAGAACACAATCAAGGAGAGGGTGGCATGTGTGTGTATGTGTGTGTGTGTGTGTGTGTGTGTGTGTGTGTG
>LOEQ01010810.1:0-34296 GCA_001685075.1 Bramus lutescens | reverse complement strand
GGCTGGGGACCAGCCACCTTGGTTTGTGGACCTGCCGCCACCGGGACCCCGCAGAAAGATGCTGGGGACCCGCTACAAATCCATACCATTTGCCTCTGCTCTCCATCATGTTCTCATTGCCTTCTCAGTTACATGAATGAACATGTTTAGAGTCCCATTCAGATCTTGTATACAGGTTGAAGCAACCATTGCTTACTGCTATTCATTTTGTTTGAAGAAGCACTCATAGCTGCCTCCCTTTTTCTCCACACAGTGGATTCAGTCCTACGGAACCACTTCTTTATCAGCCATGCCAGGCCAGGCCAGTCAGTGACCAACAAACAGAAGCTACAAAATGGCACACCTATGTCCAGATGAGCACACCTCTGCTCCTGAGCTTTCACTGGTGTACCTGAAGTCACCAACATACACAGACACCTTCTGGCTGAACTCAGTTTCATGATTCACAAACCTTCCCCTGAACACAACCCATATAAGTTAAGTCTTATGACCAAAATCCATATCCCAGTTTGTGCTAGGAACCTCACCTGAAGTCTCTACATCCATGGCCACACACCAGAAGAACATTACATCCCTCTCCGTATTGACATAGGTTTACCCTACATCGGTTGTCATGTTTTGCTCACTTCACTTTGTTTATTTTTTTCCTCCTAGTTGCATATAAACTCATAATGTTGGGAAATATTTTATGCATTTCCAAAATTTCAAAACTGCTTACCTTGTTGTAGTTAATAAATATGCGTTTGCATTACTGAATGGATGAGAATACAGAATAGGATCATGCGTTCTTTCAACGATGTTTTTAGAGGATCGCATTTCTCTTGAAACACTAGGAAAACATAGCCTGGATCATTTTCTATGCAGCAACAAATGATTCTGTTAGAGACCATTATGTGTACTATGGTCTTTTGAGATATCTCGTTTTCAAATGTTGTAAAAGTAATCCCATCTATACACTCTTCATAAGGCTTACCAGACTTTCCATTCAAACTTTGAATCTTGTTATGTTTTAATGGCTATTCAAATTTCCTTCCAGCTTTCTTAATAGGTTTATTATCCCAAACCTAGATCTTAAAAACCCATACTGAAAGTATTAATGTAAAAATGCACATATATTAATAGCAAGAATAAACAAATAAGGACACTTTATAAGTATAGAATGGTCAACATGGGTATCATTTCTCTTGTATCAGATACAGTATTTAGAAGGATTCTAGAAGTTTCTAAAAATTGACCGTAAAGTAGGATAGAGCTTATTTTACTACAGAGAATCCGTTTGCCTGTAAAGTCAGCAAACATGCTTAGCTTGTATCTGAGATTCCTCATTAGGGAAACACTGAAGTCAAACATGACATATGAAAAATATTCAACTAACTACAGAGACCCTGGCTGGCTCTTTGCCCCTTCGGTAGGCATGCACTCTAACAATAACAATCCTCAGCCTTGATGAGTGTTTGCTGGAAACTTTCTTTATAGTCAACCTCTCTCCACAAAAATGATGTGGGTAATTTGCTTTCTGCAAAATTAGAAAGTCAAAACGAATTTGAAGTTGCGTGCCAACTCTGCAGAAGCATTTTCATTAAGCAATATATAAAGTTTGATTTAAGTTTCTTTTCGAAGGAGAACATTGGGGTCACAAAAGCCTGCTGCCTGCTCCATTAAAAATGAAGAAGTTTTCTAAGAAAAAAAATCTTAAACATATCCAAATGCAAGCCTTGCAAAGATGTCTGACTCTAATTTAAGAATAGATAATGAATACACTTCTTTACAGCTAACATTTAATGCCATTGCTCTTATGGTTTATGAAGTAACATTTGTTTCTTTTTATTCAACAGAAAAGGTCAATGTGACTAATAATTAGAACTATGACTCTGAGAGAAGAAGCCTGTAATTAGACTATTTTTCAGCAAATAATAAAGTGTCAGAAAGGAGAGTGTGA
Source organism: Bramus lutescens (assembly GCA_001685075.1). Classification (NCBI taxonomy): domain Eukaryota; kingdom Metazoa; phylum Chordata; class Mammalia; order Rodentia; family Cricetidae; genus Bramus; species Bramus lutescens. The sequence continues at coordinate 32,357 of LOEQ01010810.1, read as the reverse complement.
ATCTTTGGTATCAGCAAAACTGGTTTATGTATGAGCACAGAAAGTTATTCCTTTATGAAGATGCACAATTTGGGAGCCTCCATCAGGTCACCTGACTCCAATAATAAACACACATAAAAGCACAATCTTAATATTCAATAGTTGTAGAAAATTTAATTAAAACTTTAACTTGATACTTAGAATCATGCAAGCAATTGGTATATGCAAGTGTGTTTATCACATGTTTTATCTCTTCTGCTAGTATCTCCAGTTAAGTTGGGTCCCCATTGAACCTGAATAGACTCTAATTTGATTTCAGACAGAGTTCTTGTTTCCACCTAAACTCCCTAAGCCTAGTGCTTAGCGTCTTCATTCCTATTGGCATTCTGGTTTTCTGTGCGTCCACCAGAATTACACATTAATCTCCACTTACATCATTCTAATCTTTTTGTGGTCTCTTTCTTCTAACTTTTCAAAACTCTTCATGCAGGTGAGTCCCAAAGGCTTCTGAAACATTGTCACATATTAACAGCAATGGCACCACATCCTGGCTGCCACTAGCTTGTTCTTGTTGTTGTTGTTTGGGGGGGTGTCATCATTGTTGTTTTTAAATTTTGGTTTAGTTTTCTCATTTTTCATGACCGTCATAAAATGTATGGTTAAGCCAACTTGTCATATAAATAAATGTTACCAGGGATTTCATTCCAAGATTATCCATTTCTTCCAGCTAGGACCCACTTTTTTGCGTATTTTATTACCTGTGAATATTCATTTTCATATGAACTTTTGATTGTTAGTTTGTTGATGATTTTAATGTACTTGGGATCACAGTTACTTCCTGAGATGCCCTAATCTGATGAACAACCCTTCAATATGTGTATATTTAATGGATTTTTTGAAAGCAAATCAAATTGGAAGAATAACTTTTATGAAGGGATCATATTAGCAGTGTCAGTATTATGCCATGCACAGTGCCCCTCCTTCAGCACATGTATGTGCACTGAGGGTATGACACAATCCGTGAATAATAGCATTCTGCTAAACCTTCTACCCAATGGAAGCTTCTAGTTTTCTCCTCCCCAGTCTCCAGCCTCGTGATCTGCCACTCTTAGCCTTGTAGCTAATGGCAATAATTATATTATAAATAAATAATGATAAATTTCACACATGATGAGTAATTTCATCTCTACGTGCCTTGTTTCTTTTGTTGCTGGCAATAGCCTATTCCTTCCTTTTCTACACAATGTCTCAATTACATTTTTACCCATTTCGCCACCCAAAATTGCCCCCATCACTTATGGAATTCCTAGGAAGAAATAATGATACTTAAACAAAATAGTCTTTCAAATATTATAAGTTGTCAGGGTATTTTAATATATTTGTATGAATGCATGAATTTATCTCTCTATATGAAACACATAATTTGCAAACTCTATTTATATGCACTGGTCTGTTCATACTCATTTACTGAGCATCTGTATTGTGCCAGACCCCCTATAGTTTCTATGAATGTGATCATTCAGTACACTAGGTGCTGGTGTTTGAAGAGTCCGTATTCAAGAATATGTATTACAAACTGTAGCCATTCATCTTTATTGAAATGTAAACAAAGGCATAAAGTAACTAGAAACAACAGAAAAATGCTGACAAAAAATATGAAATTACTTCTTTGAGTAAACATATTAAAATCAGCCCTATTCCTATTACAAAATTGTGTAGGCATTTCAAACCCATTAACATTTAGAAAATTTAGAAATCAGTAATTATTGGCGCTAGGGCTTTCTGTTGCTTTGAGAACAAAGAATCCTTTGCGTATTCACTTGACCTTTAAATACAGCAGCCCTTGACAGCTACATGGTGTGCACAACTACGATTCGCACTCTCAAACTGCAAACTGTGCACAAGATTGGAGGAAACCAAAGATGAGTAGTATGTAAGAAGAAATGAAAATTGCCCCTTCCCCTCTTGCCACGTAGAGCTGAAGCTATGGCCGTGCACATTAATATGTCTAAACCCTGACTTATCTCTTTATGAAAATGACAGAATTGACTTAAGTGATCCTTTCTGTTCAGAGGCTAAGCTTACATATTCTAATGAAAAACATCGTGGAAGTTATACTTTTACTACATTTTAAACTTCCTTATACACACGCGTATATATGCATACAAATGCACACACACACACACACACACACACACACATATATATATATACACACACACATACATACATATGTATACACACACAGAGTAAATGACTTGGAGTAACATCTTCATAAACTAATACAGTAAAGATCTTTGAATGCTTTGCCAAGCTTAGAAAAAATAAAATAAGTTATAAAATTATGATATTTTCTAAAGAGCAGAAGAATTTCCAAAAGTGTCACACGCTCAATGACATCCTTTTTTTTTTTCATAAAACCTTTAGTTTTCAGATAAATTGACACTGCCCTATTAAAACACAGGTGAACATTTCAGGTATTCATTTGTGTCTTTATCTACCTAAATATACTTCAAACTACAAGCAGTTTATGCAGACTAAAAATAATTAGAACAAATAATGAACTTGGCTCAGTGGGACTTTGACCACACATTAAATGAAACTATTAAATAAGGAACGTCCATAAAAATAATAGGAAAACCAAACGGAATACTGTTAGAGGTGGTAAAAACTAATGGCACTTTATCAGTAGAGAAGAAAAATAGCAAGTAAGTAATTGAGGGGAAATGGGTATACTTCAAAATTACCCGGCTTGCAGCAGTAAAATGATTATTAACTTTAAGTCTGAGAAAATAAAAGATTGTTTTCTCCCTACCATTTTTTGATTTTAGTCATAAAATCTAGTGCCATATTTTGAATCTTGACTATAACCAGGAGAGGGAATGCAATATGAAAAAAAAATCATTGGCCCACAAAGCAAAACCATCTGGTGAAGTCATGAATGACTGAGCTGAACAGCAGGGAAGCCCTACTGTTAATCATTTCTGCAGTCAATTGAGGATTCTGTGGAGAATATATTAAAGAGTGGTATAAAAAGTGCAGTGACCCAAATAAATTGCTGATGGGAAAAAAATCAAAATCAGTTAGCAGTTATTGTATTATATATGAAATTGAACAACTTCTTAAAAATACTTGCAAATTTTGTCTACTTTCCCTGTGATGGAATGCGTCCTTCAATCTTTAAGAACTCTCTACTTGTGGTGGTTGTGTTTTCATTGATATTCCAAAGAAGCGGAAAATCCACCCATTTATCTACTTTTAAGAACTCAAAATAACTAGTCGTGAATGCCAGGTTCCTCAAACATAGCATGACAAAATTAACCATTAGTGCAAGACAAGCTTCTCTGAAATTGAATATAATAAAATTAATGGTCATTTTTTATTGTTTTTGTTTTCTAACTGAATGATGGCTGTTCTTTCCTTTTTTACTTTGTCACTTTGGTTTCTTTTCATTTTTGCTTCCTGTTTGTATCCCTCTTCCTTCCTCTTTTTCTTCCCCTTTCTTTCTTCTTTCTGTCTGTCATTTAACAATAACATGATAGCCTTAGCTCACATTAGTTTGGAATGCTGTACTAGTTACTTTTATGGTTGCTGTACACAAACAACTGGGGAAAAATATGAAAGATGAAACAATTATAACTTGGCTGATAGTTTCAGAGGATTTGGGGCATGGTTGGTTGGCCCAGGGTGGTTGGACAGAGCATCCTGACAATGAAAGTACTCTCTGAAGAGAGATTTGACTGCACAGACAAGAAATATTGTCACATAGGCAAGGTTGGGGAATACAGAATTTGTACCAGGTAGCAAAGAACAAACCTCAAACTTGTCGAAGAAAGAAATATAGCCCTGATTTTATTTGCCTTAATTTATTCTGGATGGGATCATTTAAAGGTAGTTTGAATGGTCTTTTTTTTTTAAGAAAATAACTAAGGAAGGAAAGAGGGAGATATTTATGGTACGTGGCCAGATGAGCAGAATGATTCAAAACATCCACCACATTTCTGTGTACTTCTTTCCCTTTTAATGACACAGGCTTGGTCAACTGTAATATGGGCTATGCTTCCTAGGCTTATTGTGCGGCTAGCCTTGGAAAGTCACATGTGACAGGAAGTCATCTGAGCAGCTTCTAGTTTGTGACCTTAAAAAGTAAAGCATTTGTCTTAGACATTTCCTCCACTATTGGTTTAGTTAGACTGTGAACAATACCTTATGAGGGAACTAGTGGATGACATAGAAAGGCAGCACATCCCAACCATCATGGACTACCCAATCCCAAGTATTTGTATTATTATTATTATTATTATTATTATTATTATTATAAGAGAAATAAAAGAAGAAGGTTTCAAGGCTACATCTCCAATGTTGCTCTAACATCTCAACCTATATCCAAACACACTGTCTAACAATGTCTAACTGAACCAGTGAAGAAATGAGCACTGAGAGGAGTGGATAACCAAGTTCACAAAAGTTTGCCTCTGACAGGAAATAGTACACCTGTATAGAATGGGCATGAGAAAGACTATTTCTAGTAGAAACAAAATTAGCTTCCAAGAGTTTTCCAGACATGCTGTGATGGATGCATTCCACACAGATGCTAGACTCGGGCACGTTTTATTTGATTTCAGAAGGTGCACCATATGTACACCTGTCTCGATAAATGATCATATATTATAAGACACTTTAAATCATCTGCCAGGCATATCCAAATAAGTCAAAATATGCAGTGTTCAAGCCTCTACTACTCAAAATTAATTTATACACCTGGGAAATCAAAGTTAATGATTTAGAAAATATGGCTGGAATTGTCATTATATGCTCAAAATGGCACAAAATCTAAGGAGGAGACACTGCTAACAGTAAGAATATTTTAGCATTATGGAAAATAAAATCCTAATATACTTTGAATAAAACACAAATCAGAGATGAATACTAACTGTAATTCAATTGAAAAATACTGGTGTTTGGGGCTAGAGAAACGGATCGATAGTGAAGAGCACTGACTGCTGTTCTAGAGGACTCAGGTTTAATTCCCAGCATTCACATGGAAGCTTACAAACATCTTTACTCCAGTCTCTGGGGATATGACAAGTTTTTTTGACTTTCTTGGTGCTCAGCTCACACGTAGTACAAAGAAATGCATGAAAGCAAAAGATCCATTTACATTAAATAAAAGTAAGGAAAAATACTTCAAAATAACATTAATGTTCATGTGTAATATGCTAGTGAATCCAAACCATACGTGACTGAGGAAGACATTGCTCCTCCCATGAAAGGAATTACAATGTGGGTTAGCGTGCAGTTAGCAGAAGATATGCAAGTGCTGTCTCTGCCCAGACACACAAGGGATACAGTGCAATGCAGTCATGGTGGTGCACACCTGTAATCCTAGTATTTGAGATACTAAGAGAGAAAAATCACAAGTTCTAGGACACCTTGTTCTACTTAAGAAGGTGCCCATACCCCAAGATTCAAGCTAAGAGAAAAGACTAAAAGAACAAGAATAATCAGAATGACAAAAATACTTAAAAGATATATTTTATTGATCTATACACAGCATAGTAAATTATAGTCACCAACACTGATATTTAGGGCATGGGTTAAATGGAAACCATTTAATTCACCCCTTAGAAACACATGCTTTATCAAGGGTTTGTGCGTCCGGCACATGTTTTTTGCTATTGGTTCTAGGCCCATGTTCATGACCAGGAGAGTACTAGCTGAACAACAGTGAAATCTGCAGTACATCTGTTCTGACCAGGTGCTGGGAAAGCCCAAGAAAGTGGAAAAGCAAAGATTTCCTGTTAACCATTTCCCAACTCATAGGGAAGCCAGATAAAATGGGGAGGCACTGGAAGTAAGACAAAATGTGAGCATAGCAAAGAGGCTAGATGAGGAGCGAAGTAGCCTGACCATCTTCCGACTCTCACCAGTGTCTGGACTATCAAAATGAACTCATGGTTCATTAACTGTATATTCTCTTACTAGCTTCAGATACCCCGAGTTTTAAAATTTCATCCCCCTTATCAGATTGCTTCATATTCTGAGACTCTTACAGTAAATTATATCAATGTTTTAACTTAGACTTCATCGAAGGTTTAAAATTATCTTAATTCGAAGACTTTTTGAATTACTCTAAAATAATATACTGTAGCATAAATAAAGGTGATGTGCTCACACCTAATTCAGAAAAAGGAATCTACTTTGTTACAGAGCAAACAGTCAAAAATATATAGTGTTAATATTTCTGAATGTGGAATTGTCTCTCCAGATGCAATGTAATCATCATTTATCTTAACCTGTCTCTCAATCATAGCCAGATGCAGAGTTTTATTTATCCTCCAGTATCACAGCGCTGTTCCTCTTTGCTTGCCCTCCATGCCTGCCATCTCACACCTGAGTAGTAAACACAAGACTGGGAACAGTGGGCACTTTTGTATTCCTATGCTCGATTCCCACCGTGAAGAATTGTTTATATTTATTTCCTTTTTTGGTTAGTTGGCTGACTTTGTTCTTTCTCACAAAAGAAATAATATACTGGTTTGGGAAGAGGGGCATCTCTGTAGCTGAATGTATTATCGACTGCTCTTGTAGAGGACCAGGGTTCACTTCCCAGCACCTCCACGCTAACTCACAACCATCTATAACTCCAGTTTCAGAGGATCTGATGCCCTCTTTTGGCCTCAGCAAGCACTGTAGGCACATGGTACACAAAACCTCAAGCAAACAAATGCACATGCACATAGAAATAATAAATAAGTTTTAAAAGAGACATTAAAAATCTTTCTTAAGAGATTTCAAAGCCCTAAGATAATTTTCCATTCTGTGAGTAGTTTTACTTTATTTATTATTAACGAGCTTGTATATTTTATTGAAGGGGCAGCAGACAATCTCTCATACACCCACCTTGAACCTCTGCTAGTATTGCTAAAATTAAAACAGATAAAAAGAAGGCTTTAGTTTTCTCTGCTTTTTTATTCTCTGTTTCTCTACTTTGTGAACCTTCACCAACTGACAAAAAAGCTTCCTAAAGCCGTTCTCAGAAACGAGTCTTCTGGTAGTTAAGAGGAAACGGCATCAAGAATCCCAAGCTATAGGGGAAAAATAAACACGACTTTCAGCTATCCATTTTGCAAGTGTCAAAACAAAACCTGTGAAAGCAAGCCCGTTGTTTGTTTCATATTAGGGGCCTGTGTGACCTACAAATACTCATGCTGCACAGCATCTAAACCGAGCTTCAATCTTTGAAGTCATTTAAGCTATAATTCCATTGCACACCACAAAACCGAAACTTATCTTCACACCTCAGGATATATTTAATATGGGATCAGTGGCTTAAGGAAAAAAAGGAGAAAATGTTCATTGTTAATCATCTGTTAAATACAAATAAAAAGCACTTAGAGATACCATTTCACAAGTTAGAATGACTATTATTAAAAAAAGTTAAACATGGTGCACAATCTACCTTTTCTGTATAAATGTAAGTACCACTCCTCACCAAAGAAGCCTCATTTTCTAGCAAATGTAAAGCATCACAGGAAATCACAACTGGACATACTGCCACCATTAAGAGATGGTGAGGAGCCCATTCCTAACCGATACATCTATATTACATCTATACTCTGTGCTTAGGGCTAAGAGAGCAGCCCAGAAGAGGGGAGCAAAAGGACTGGAAGAATTAAAAGACTGGGAAGGCCACTACATAAACAAGACTATATAAATGGCGATATAAAAGTACATATTAACCTGTAAATGGGAAATATGGTAGGGTCTCACCTCTAGTCAAAGAACTATGGCAAATAATGATTGATGAAAGAAGGGGCATTTTCTGCTCTCAAGGATGAGTCCCCTGGGTTCTAGGATTGATGTGGGATTCACCTCTGCATGCTGTGCAAAGCATGGGTTAATAAAGAGTCTGCTTTGGGCCTATTGCAGCACAGAATAAAGTAAGGCTGGAATTCCAAGCAGAGAGAGGAGGAAAGAGTAGGCAAAGTCAAGGAGAAGCCATGTAGCCACAGAAGGATACAGAAATCCGATGTCAGACAGAACCTTACCGGTAAGCCACAACCACATGTTATACACAGATTAATATAAATTAGTTAATTTAAGATATAAGAACTACTTAGAAATATGAATAAGCTAATAGGCCAAGCAGTGTTTTAATTGATACAGTTTCTGTGTGCTTATTTAGAGTCTGGGCAGCCAGGAAATGAATGCGCAACCCCCACCAACATAGGATGCTTAGCAGTCAAATTTTAAATGGCAAATAATTCTATTTCTACTAAAAACATATAAACTTAAAATTTAAAAGATAAAGGAAAACAAGTGGGGGTGATAATGCAGAGAAAGGAAAGCTCATATATATTACGTTAATTTACGTAAATTAACGTAAGTGTTATGGACAACACTAGAGGCATGCTGTAAAATATGAAAACTGTCACTATCATTTGATCCATTGAGGCAACCACTGACCACAGGTTAATCCCAAACATGGCAGCAGAAAGACTACCAACCCAAACCATCAATGGCCAAATTAATTAAAGCAAGTAATCAACTAAAAGAAGATTTTATTGGTATACACAGGCAGCTTCAACCTAAGATGGGTTTGAGAGGTCAGCTGTGGATGTGAGGAAGACAGGGCCTTTATAATAGAGGAGCAGGGCCTTTCCAAATGGAGGATTATAGAATCATAGCTTAATCATAATAGCTTAGTCCCTGCTGAAGCAAAGCCACAGGCCTAACAAGGATGGTCTTGAAATTCTCGTGCCTCTGCCTCCAGAGGAAGGATTTTAAAAACAGAAACCCCCAACAAAGACAACCTTCCTAATGTCTGGAATCTTCCCATGACCAATATTTATAGAGCTGGCACCTTCAGATGAGAGAACCATATCCAGAGATTTCATGTTTATAGCCCCCCCCCACAACACCTGTCATCAACCTTAGAAGAGACAAGGGAATGGACCACCAGAAATAAATGAGTTAATCAAAGCAGAGACACGAGTTACATCTCACAGATACCAAAGTCAAAGAAAATAGCAGACCTAGGGCCAGATAGACAGAATCACAGACACAGAAGAAGAGGTAAGATGACAGGCTCCACTGAGCCTGTGAGAAAAGCCCACATCCAAAGAAAAATGGAGGTTGAAAAGCACTTCTGGGTATCCTGGTAAATTTATTTGAGGAACCTATGAGGAAGAAAAGGATTTAGGATTACATTTCTTATCCACATTTGTTCCCCTCACATGAGCTGCTGGAAGACTAGCCAGTGAACAGCCGAGTGGCAATGATTCCTCTTCATGTGTTCAAGGTTACTGCTTCTATTTGTCTCACACAGTAACTGGAGATTCTGGGCTCTGCGTGAGTCAGATTGTATTGAATTATAGAAAACTAAGGAGCAAATACATGACAGGCTAGAGTGACTGCCAGTATGGAGCATTATCAGGATGTGATAGTTTGGATATGAATGTCCTTCACAGACGCAGATGTTCAAATACTTGGTCCACATTTGGTAGCATGGACGAATTTTAGAAGTTGTGACCTTGCTGGAGGAAGCATGTCAGTGGGGCCTGCCTTTGAGCTTTCAAAGCCAAATGGCATTCCCAATTCTTCCTCTCTTATTCCTGCTTGCAGTTCAAGATCTATATTCGTGGCTTCTAGCTCTGGCCAACATGCTTTCCTTCCATGACAGATTCTTACATATCCTTCTGGATCCAGAAGCCAAATAGACCCTTCTTTCTACAAATGACTTTGGTCATGGTATTTTATCATAGTGATAAAAATGCAATGAATACTCACAGTGCCTATGTCTTAATTTAAGAGTAAATTGAAAATGTCAGTAAGTTCTACAATGCATACAGTGAGGTTGGGTGATTGGTTGGGACATTAAATAGAGCTTGCAAATTGTACAACATCAGAAGACTATAGATTCTTTTGTAATTGAAAACTTTGCTAAGTGGACAGTGTGGAGTCTAGAGCAATGGACATCAAGAACCCAAAAAGTCTAACAATAAGTCCCTATATGGCCTCAGGGAAAAGAAACAATTGCTATCACACAAGTTGTTATTCAGTTTTGAGTGATACAAATATTTAAATTAAAAAATAAGCCTCACACTCTGTATGTTTTACTTGTCTGATTCTTTCCTAGTCTTTTACAACCTCATAACAGTTTTATCTATTTAATCATTTTCAGAATTGTATTTAATAGCTCTTTGAAATGTTATTGTTGATGCGAGTCAATATAAATTTAAATGCTATAAAATAAGGAGGTAAAATCCCTAAAGTTAGCAGAAAACTGAATTTCCTGTGTGTGTGTATGTGTGTGTATGTGTGTGTATATGTGTGTGTGTGTGTGCAAACACGTGCACATGCATACATGGGTGCCCACATGCACACACACACACATGTCTGCAAATATATATGTAGAGGGCATGGGAGAACTTAGATGTCTTCTTTATCACTCTTCACCTTAACCCTTGAAATAGAGATTTCTACCTAACTTAAAACTCACTATTTCAACTAGTCTGCCTGGCCAGTGAATTTGCTTCTCTCTACCTTGTAGCAAAGGGGTTATAGGCAGGCCATACCCAGCTTTCACAGGGGTACTAGGCATTCAAAGTTAATTCTCCATACTTGCACAGGACAAACTTACCACTATGCCCCTTCCCTAACCCTGAAACTGGGTTTTTATTAGACGTATTTGAAATGTTTCAAAGCCTTCGATCATTTGCATAGATGCCACAGTTCACTGAATAAGAAAGAAAGCCAGATACCTTTACATATTTGTTTTTGGTTTTGTATTTTTCTTGAGTCATTATTTTATACAAAATAATGGGTTTAATGGCCCTCTCTCACCCAGAAAATTAACAATACAGTAAGTATGGAACTTAGGGCTGTTAAGAACAGAAAGTTATATCATGTATAGTTCTTGTTCTTGGGACTTTAAAATCAACGTTGTTCTTATCATTGAGATGAAAGAGGATTAAGAGATTATGTTAACAAATTCATCTCTTCTGGGAGAGGAGCTGTTTGCCATTATTAACATTAAAATCAACACATCCTCAACAGTAGTAGTTATCAATTCAGAGAGACCAAGCAAATTATGCCAACAGGCAAAGAGGAAAACATATTTGGAACTCAATAGCTAGTATAGAGATAGTATTGTAAATCTGGTGCAAAAACAGAAAGAAATTAAATGAAAATATAAGCAGAAATGGGAGGTTTTTCAAGTTGTCAAAGTACCTTCAAAAAATTAGTGAGATAGGAGGCAGAAAGATTTTTGATTCATAGTATTGATCTTTTATAAAGACACTCAGAATGTGCAATTACAATCGTTATCTTTATGGTTGTTTTAGCTATACCTGTTTGGGGTACTTGTCTATAAATACAATGAGCATATCATCATTTGTATCACTGCAAGTCCATTGAAAAATCTTGGAATAGGAACTACCCAGACAAAAAGTTTTTCCATTGTGGTTATGACACGGAGCAGGCTCACCTGAGCAAGCCAATCTCACAGTTGCTTTAGATTTTGCCACAGACAAGAAGCATAGCTCAAAGAACTCAAGAGCATCCACTTTTGAAAGATGTCAAAGGAACAGATTGGATACGGACCACTAGAAGACCTTGATGCTTTCTGAATCAAACATGCCTTGAAGCACACAGGCTTCTCCTGAGGGACTTTCGGGATACAGAACACTGTTGATGACAGAAGGTCACCCTTGATAGTATACCACATGACACAGTAACACCACTTAGCCAGATGGTTTGTCAGAGGGTGAGCAGCCCCAACTGATGTCTATACTTCTATAGATCAGCACATTGAGGTCAAGGTCCACTGCCCTTCACCCTACAAAAACCATTATCTAGTTTGTACTTGTTGGGAGATAATTGTATTCTGTCAATTTTAAATGGCTTTTTTCCATTGTGTTTTAGTACTGAGCTTTTATGTGGCATTCCAAAAAGAGCTTCAGAAAACCCAGCAGGGTGTTGTATTACACATAAAATCATCGTTTAGCTGACATCAGGTTTGGACCCCTGCCATTTGTGTATAACTTCTCATTTGCCCTTTGATTGAACTGTATATAAATAGTCTCAAAATAAACTCATTATGGAGTCAGAAGTTGAACATATGTCTAAAATGTCATAGTATTCTTTGCAGTAAGATTGTCTACAGATTATTGCTTTGATTTTCAAAAGTAAAAGCTTTACCACTGAAGCTAACTTCTAAGGTTTAAACCATGGTTCATCAAAATTATTTGGTTGATATAGAAACACCGTTTTTAAAGTCATATTCCTTGCCAATGTGGTACAGATAGGAATTTAATAGTAATTAAATGACAAAAATATTTGTCATAACTCTCTTAGCACAAAAATTTTAAGACATCAACTTTTGGCTCTACTCATTCATATTCTAGAATATCAATAACAAAATAAATTAAATTTTAATTTATTATAGAAGTAAAATCCACTAGGCAAGTTAATGATATGGTATTTCTCTTTTTTCAGATTTATTAGGTTTTCTTAAAATTATGTATATTTTTGTGTCTGTATATAGGTATTCACAGAGGGCAGTGCCAACAGAATCCAAAAGAGGGAGTTGGGTCTCCCAGAGATGGGGTTACTGACTGTCTTTCCTTGCCGGTTGTTAGAAGTTGAGAATCAAGCTCAGATCCTCCAAATCAGCAGTATGCGTCACTGCTGAGCCGCTCTTCAGCCCAAAGTATTTCCTTTTGACAATGACTGTCGAGCGTCTCTCTCGAAGAGAGATAATAATGGACACTGCCATTCTAGAGTAGTCTTAATTCTCCCAGCATGTGCCATGGGGACACATTAGTAACACAGTTCCATGAGGCCCAGGAAGATCTGTTTCCCATGAGTGGAGAAACATGGGGAGAGTTCATAGCATTGCTGGACACAAAAAGTGCTTCCTAGAAAACTCAGACGAGGATTTATTGGGAAACTATTCTGTGAGAGTTAAAAGGAGTTTGTACTGGAGAAAAAGGGTGGATTTATAATCAGGTCATGTGAAGACACATTAAGATACACGGGACAAAATGTCATGGCATGATGGAAAGCTATTGAAGGGTTGCTTCTGCAAGCAAGAGTGTCATGAATTACTAGAAACAGCCATTTCCAGGCATGATGGATTCCCCATCTGAACTCCCAGAAGACTGTACCCTCTTCAGCACTTTGATTTGGTACTTTTAGCCTAGAGAAACTGTCGGGGGTAATTTTCCACTATTTGAAAAAAAAATGCCAATATTAACACACTAATTTATCATGCCAACCAAGAAATTACTGTTGACTCTGAATGCAGTATACGTACTCTTATTATAAAAACCTAAGAAAAGGAGAGCAAGAAAGGAGGAATAGGTAAGCCCCACCACTTCTTACTTATTCGAAGCGTAACGTAAGATTTTTCATCTTGAGGAAGTAGTCACGCACTAGACTGCATTGGGCTGAACGCACGCAGTAGGTCCTCACTTAGCAATCTACAAAGGACCAGCTTGCTCTCCCTCTGCTGATTAGCACTTCCTCGGGAACTCCAGAAACTCAAGAAGTTGAAGTCTCCAGGGAAGCTAATAAGAATTAGAATGGAACTAATGGGTTTTACAATTTATCACACTTTCAGTGCCTCACTGGCCATGGAGAGGTTAGACATCTTGAGTTAGACTCAGGCATATTGAGCTGGGGTTAGAAAATAGGGTTAAACACTTAAGAGAATGTCAGGATTTCTTTGCCAAGGTCACCATTTCGCCATTTCACAAACAGCTAAGTGGGTGCCAAAAGGAGATTGCAATAAAAACCAGGTCAATGGAAACAGAAATGCAGTACTTACATGATTTTTTTTCTTTTTTAAGATACATTAGACACATATGTCACCCTTTTCCTTCTGACTCATCCTCTGCTAAAAGGTTGACTTCCAACAACTGATTAAACCACAGCGTTTCCAGAATATTTTCACACTGAGTTGCTTTGCCGGGTACACCCTCTCCTTATTGTTTTCAACAAAGCAAAAGAGAACTTACTGCAATCTCTATAACATCAATTTATTTACAATATTAGGCTTCAGTTTTATGAATGCAAACATCTCTGAGGTATGACCACTGGCTGCGTTGAGTTTCATGGCTCTTTCTATCAATGCTTCGTAGGCAAGGGTTTGGTGAATGTTTAGTTGGGCAGATGCAGTGACATGGTGCAACTCTAAAATATACTCTCAGATATTATATCTAAAGTGTTAACATTTACAATGTATCACTGATATTCTAATTCACTTCAACAATAGGGATCACTGCCAAATGCATAATTTTAATACATCCATGTGGATCAATCTGAATTCTGAATCCATAGTGATTAATAGTAAAGTCCCTTGATAGTTAATGCTTTCTACTTATTTATCTATGAACTGAATATGGCTTTCCTAAAATGCTGGTGTTATAACAGGACTGTAAATATTCTTGTAAATGCTTTGGTTATTATAAAGTCAAACAAATTTGAAAGTCGAGGACCTAACTTGGGAACCAAAGTACTTGCTCCTTCTGAAACAGGGAGACAAAAATCAGTGCCAACTTTCCAAAAATTACCCTCCTAAGTGGGTGAGGAGTGTTTGAGTGTTTTGTTTGCATGAACGAATGTGCAACATGCATATGCCTGGCTCATGAGGAAGTCAGAAGAGGCCATTAGATTCCCTGGAACTGAAATTACTTATGATTGTTGTCTGCCATGTGAATGCCAGGAACCCAAACAGGTTCTCTGCAAAAGGATCAAGTGGTCTTAAACACCATTTCTCTGACCTTCTTCTTAACTTTTCTTCCAGCATATTGAAGTATATTTCAATTTCTACAACATTCTAATTTATGGGTAAATGTGTGTGTGTGTAAAATATCAGTTAAAGAAAAAGAGGCAATTGATTAGGAAAGTACAAGTGATAATGGAAGAGACTAAGGAGATAAGGGGAGGGTAAGATGATGCCATTATATTTTTGAAAATTTATTTTTCAAAAATTGCATATCTCTATTATATTATATTATATATTACATAATATATATTATAGCTAACTTATCTGATAGTTGGTTTACTGTGTCTCATATCTGACTCTCATGTCATGCATCTGTACACTGCCTATTTGATCTTATCCCTTTTTTATTTCTTTTAAAATTTTTGTTTATTTATTTTTTATTTCACTTTGCATTCCAAACGCAGTTCTCCCTCCCACTCCTCTTCACCCCTTCCCCTCCTCCCCCTGCATCCCCTCCTACCCCCATCCACTCCTCCCAATGGGTAAGAGTTACCATGGAGAGTCAACAAAATCTGACTCATTACATAAGGAGAGGACCTAGCCCCTCCCACTGCATTAAGGCTGAGCATGGCTTCCCAACAAAGGGAAAGGGTTCCAACACCCTAGCTCACGCACCAGGGATAGTTCCTGGTCCTACTTCCGGGGGTCCTTCAGATAGTTCAAACCTCACTGCTGTCTCCCACATATGGAGGACCTAGTCCCGTGTCAGACAGCTGTCCGTCTAGAGTTTACAAATTTCCACAAACTTGGTTCTATTGTCTCTGTAGATTTCTCTGTCATGACCTTGACCTCCCTTGCTCACATATTCCCTCCTCCCTGTCTTCGGTTAGATTCCTGGAGCTAGGCCTGGTACTTGTTTGTGGATCTCTGCAGCTGGTTCCATCAGTTGCTGGATGAAGGCTCTATGATGATAGTCGGGATGATTACAATCTGATTACAGGCAAAGTCCAGTCTAGGAACCCTCTCCACGATTGCTAGGAATTTTAGTTGGGGTCATCTCTGGATTCTGAGGAATTTCCCTAGCACCAAGTTTCTCCATAGCCCCATAGGGGCTCTCTCTCTATGGGTAGAACTAGAAAACACCATCCTAAGTGAGGTAACCCAGACTCAGAAAGACAAACACAGTATGTACTCACTCATAAATGGATATTAGACATAAACAAAGCAAAGAAGAATCAGACTACAATCTGCATCTCCAGAGAAGCTAGGTAACAAGGAAGACCCTAAGAGGGAGACATTGATTACCCTGGGAAGGGGAATTAGATGAGCTCTCCTGGGTAAACTGGGGGTGAGGGGGACTGTAAAGGAGACAGGATGTGAGATGAGAACACGAGGAAACAGGATGGTCGAGGGGGACAGGGATGGAGTAGGAGAGCAAAGAAAGAGAGATCTTGATAGAGAGACACGTTTTTTGTTTCTTACATTCACTAATAAGAAAAAGCCCTGAAGATCTACGTGATCAACTCTACAGTCTGTGCCTAAAGCGTGATAGCACTGAATGGTACTGATGACAGAACTGTGACAATGGTGATAAGAAAGGACTCTTTGACCTTAACAGAATAATGGAACAGGAGTTAAAGAAAATAATTTACAAGATCTTATATAACTCATAGTGGAGAAGCACCAACCCCACCCGACCCCACTCTACCCAACTCCCCCAAAAAACAGCAAGAATAGAAACTATTCTCTACTGTTTGGATTCTCAGGAAGAATTAAAAATTCAGGAAATGAAAAAATAAAATTGATAGCATTTTTTAGTAGTCTCTGGAGGTGGCTCTCCAAACTATTTTGTTTGTGAAAGTTATAGCTTAATCAAAGATAGCACTTATTAAAATGATTATTTCTTCCCATTCCTCATCTGATCATCTTGCTGAGAACTTATTTCCACACTTTAAAAATCATAAATAATGAGTTGCTCGTGGGAATTTAATGAGCAAGATATGAAAGTCGGAAGAAATTTGTATATGCGTTAGTACATTTCTGACATCAATACTATTGAATTCGTGTTGCCCCTAAGGTACAAATAATAGACCCCCTACTATTTAAAATGCATTTCAACCTGCAAATATAATTAAGAGAAGAGTGAGAACAAGAGTTGCTTTCCAGATACCTGAGCACAACTAATAATATTAGCAGTAACCGATGTAAAACATAATGTAATCCTTTTTACTAACTATTTCATACTACATAATGGCCTTAGGTAGGTATTATCAATGTGATAATATTTGTGATTTAATTATCAATTAAAGCCCATATGTGTAGATTTTTCAGTGTATTAAAATTCTAATTCAAATCATTGAACATTGTATTTCATACTGTTTACCTACTTTTAATCTTCAGTGCAACAATTAAAGATCATAAAATAATAATGTAAAATCTATAATGAGTTATTCCCTTCTGAATTTTGACTAATGTTGTGATAATCAGCTTTCTCGTTGCCAAACATTTTAAACAAAGTGAGGTTCTGTGTGCCAATATTTGAAAAGTGCTTTCTGATTTCTTTTAAAACTAGCACTTTGGACAAAACCTCAAAGACAAGACTATTTAGCTAATTTCTTTAAATAGGCTCTAATATTGCTATTAGAGGAGGCTCCTATTTTTTTAATATGTACTCATTAAGTACCCCTATTAATGTGGCTGGCAGGTGTTTCCACGGGTACAGCTCTAGACACACAAGTCTGAATATCTGCATTTAATCCCTGTTACCCATGTGGGAAAAAAGAAAACCAGATGAGATAGGGTTCAATTGTAATCCCAGGACTCGCACAAGGAGGTGGCAGGAAAGAGACAAGACAATCACTTAAAAGCTTTCAGGACCCCTGCCTGGAGTACACATAACAATAGAAAAGCCACCAAGAGACACTGACTCAACAAGATGGAAGACAAGACCCAACTCGCAAAACCTGTCTCCTGTCCTCCTCCACATGTACTGTGGCATTTACATATTCACACACACACACACACACACACACAAAGAAATGCCCATAGGAAGCACCGTTTCTGACCAATTTGGGAAATATTCTAGTGCAGTATACATTTTAAAGTGTTCTTGAAGAAAATCACATACTTGATGTTTTTGCTGTTATACAGGGCCTAGGAAAAAAAAACAGTGGGGCTTTTTTGTTGTTGTTTCTGGCTTGTTTGTTTTGAGGTAGGGAAACCCTGAAACAAGAAACTAAAAGGTAAAAAAGCAACAATTGTAGGACATAATATAAAATGTTAATTGTATTCTGTGATCATTAAATTCAGATTTTTCTTCCCCACAGTGTTACTCTTAAACTTCATGCATTTAATTTCTGAATGCTAAAGACATTGTCCCAAATGTCCTTTCTTAGGGGAATCATGTCTTTCCACGTCTGTTAATGAGAAGCTTATAGACAGCAACCTTGCATCAACAAGAAAGCACGTGGGAATGGAAGCCTTCCAAACACTAGGACTGTTGAAGACACCAGGGACAAATCCTACCCATTCCAGTGAGGACAGAGAAAATGAGAAATTGATATAGCTTTTTCCACCATCAGTCAAATAATTAGTGTCAGTGCCTGGGGACCAGAATTCAGAAATGATCAGCATATATAGCAAGCAGCATTCTGCTCTTAGAATTACAACAATTAAAAAATCCTGAGGCTCCAAAATAAAGGAATGCTAAAGCGAGGGGAATACTAATTACCTTGATTTGAGCAGAGCCCTTCTGTAAACAAATGTGGAAATAACACTCCGTACTGTAGCAACATGAACAATTAACACATGGTAAACAAAATAAAATCAGTCCTAGTAGCTCAAATTTATTTTTCCTAGTGGACTCACATATTTAATAAGAAGAAATGGAAACTTTGAAGAAAAAATATAGTCACTGATATTTGAATAAACATGAGCACAGTGAATATTAAAGATCTGTTGTAAAACAAGATTTCATATTAAATCTCATCTCTGTATTGTAATCCAAGCATTTCAGGGTGAAGTTTGAGCATGTCTCTCAATGTTGGCAATGACAGTCTTGCACAAATTTAGCCTTGTCTTTTGTTGCTAAATCTACCTCTTTTGGTTACATGGCTAATTGACGTTTGATCTACCCATAACAAGAGAATCGAATTGATATGGGATTTCCCTCTGTATGCTGTGATTACCATTAATAAATAAAGAAACTGCTTTGGACCTATTGCTGGGCAAAATTTACTTAGATGGGGGAAACTAAACTGAATGCTGGGAGAAAGAAGACACCTTCTTAGGAGGAAATAGTCTTCTTCTTAGGACTAAATTGCTTCTATAATCCTGGCAGTTCCATTCATTTACATACAAATTTCATTTTTTGTCAAACCTGAATAAATTCCATTATGTGTAAGTAATATGTTTTCATTATGTATTCATCAGTTGATTGACATCTAGGCTGGTCCCATTTTTTAGTTATTGTAAGCAAAGATATAATGAACATGGATATGTAAATATCTACATACTAGGTTACAAATTTGAGGGGATATATGCTGGGGTGATATAACTGGATCATACATTAGCTATAATTTTGATTTGAGGTAACACCCCAGACTAATTTCCAAAGTTGCTGTGCTAGTTTGCAAGCTCACTAATGGTGTCTTGTTTTCTCAGTGCTAGGAGGTGCCATGCTAAGGGAACAAAGACCACTCATTCCACTGAGAACTCTATAAACTACAATACCCAGCTGCCAGGCAAGATGTGTCCATTTGACAGTGATGGGTGTAATCAAAACTTCCTGACTGATTGGATTTCAGACCTGCTTCACAAGAGGGAATTGATACCTATTACTGCAAATCTAGCCAAAACCCTATGAACGCAGAGGTCTTAGGCCCAAGGAAGCTCCCACCTCAGATTAGTAGCGAAATTGACATTGTGTGCAACGTTCTTCTAAATATTTATGTTTAAACACACAGAAGAAGGTTTCTCTAAACCTTAATCAGAGACGCCTCCTTTTTTCAGTGAACAGATGTGAGTGCAGAAACTGTGGCTACATAAGATGCTAAGAACTAAGTAGGTGGAGGGTTCTCCCCTGCAAAAGGTGTTTATACCATCTGCTTAAGGCTTAGAAAACATTAAAGACAGGGTGGAAAGAATGTAAGATTTGAAAGATAAGGAGCAGGTGACAAAATGCTTATTTCTAAGTTTGGAATGAAAATAGGTACACTTATTGGCACTGGGCTTATTTAAGATGGACCTACCAAAGAGTTAACTATAGATGGGAAAGCACTCAGAGGACCCTACAACTTACTTCTGAACTATTGGCAACTAACAAATTCTTGAACAAGAAGAGGTATGATATAGAGACTTACATGCAACTGTGAGGCAAATTATCTAATAATTTGATAGCCATAGCCATAATAGCTGTTCTAATTACACTCTTTGAGACACAAACCAAGAATGTTGTCATAAATATCGGAAATATCATGAATATTGGAAAAGACCTTTGTGTGAGTAAGGTAGTCTAGCAGAGTGGGGGGGCCACGAAAAAGTGGGGATAGAGCTGTACATTATATGTATTCATGAAATTACCAAAGAACGAAATTTTTTCTTTAAAAAGCAGTAGAATGCTAGCAAACTTGAAAAAGTAACTGCTATTGAGTTTCTACATTTACAACTTATAAATATATAAATTTATGTGCTGCAAAATTATGTTCTGCTTTGTGAATGCAGTGTAGTTAAGTCAGACAGTTAACTTGCTCATTAACTCAAATGTTTAACATTCTTTGTGATAAGAACCTTTGAAATTTACCCTGCCTTTTCATTACTTTCTTCTTGTCATGAGAATCTATAAGATGGAAGTGAAGTATTTATGCTTACAGTTCCAGAAGGATACAATCCATCATAAAAGGAAAGAAAGCTCAGCATCAAAGGAGTCGTGGCGGCAGGTGTAGAAGACTGGCTGATGATATCCATCCACATTCAGGAAGCAAAGAATTCACATGCAGGAGGTAGGTTGAGCCTCAAGGCTTACCTCCAGCAAGTCAGTCATTTCAAGTTCTCCCTCCTATAGTTACCATAACCTTCATACATAGTTCCACTATCTGGGAACCAAGGGTCTAAAGCTATGACCAATT
This sequence comes from Bramus lutescens, assembly GCA_001685075.1. Lineage (NCBI taxonomy): Eukaryota > Metazoa > Chordata > Mammalia > Rodentia > Cricetidae > Bramus > Bramus lutescens. The sequence goes on along the minus strand of LOEQ01010810.1, from coordinate 11,519 downwards.
GAGTGGATATTTCCCATCCAAACCCCAGCACTCTAGTAACTTGAAATGCATATACTCTCTAATTACTAGTTTCACTGTTCATTGCAATAACTCTTTTAAAGGGTTCTTTTACCTAAGATTTTAAATCCTGTGACAATCCAGAGCCTCAGTAACCATCGTTCAACTCTCTTTTTTCGTAGGTTCCATTATTTTTACCCATAGCTATAAGTAAGAGTGTGTAGTGTCTATGTTTTTATACCTAGCTCATTTCATTTGGTATAATGTTCTGCAAAAGCAATCCTGTACAACATAAACAATCACGCCTAAAAGGCACTATTGCCCTCAAGTGCTTTAATCAGAACTTAGCATTGCAAAGAGAAACCATTAAGGACCAAGTCACATAATCTGATACTCACCCATTGGAAAGACTAAAGCAAAATTCAAGGAAGAAACTCCATATTGCCTATAGGTTAACAACCCAAAATAGGTCATTGATTTGTTTTGTCTGTAAAGTTTTGTGGGAAAACTTCTCATTGAATGAACTCAAGGACTCTTTTATAGCAAAACTGTAAGAACGCAAGCACATACTCAATGGTTCTAAACAACACATACTACTCTTTCTAGTTTCTGAATCCAATCTATATCTGATGGCCACTGTCACATTAATTTTCATGAATGTCTTATCAAACTGCTTCTCTTTAAAAGTATAAAAAAATGCATTATTTAAACTAAATTATGTAAATATATGATATTAAGGTTGTAGAAATTCAACTTGACCTGGCCGTAAGCATCTTGAGTCATACATAACCCTGTGCTTGCTCTTGAGTCGTAAACCCGTGCTTGCTCCTAAGTAACCCTGTTTAATATTCATGAAATAATTTTCATCATATTGTTAGTTGATGGAATACTAAACAGAACTAAACAGTAGCCCCTCTATGTTCCATATGTGTGTGAGATCCTCTATATTAGTATAAGATGATTTGGACCCTTTTTTATTCTGACCCCTTAGCAGTGGTTTCTCAACCTTTGAGGCTTGGACAACCCTTTCACAGGGCTCCATACCAGATATCCTACATATCAGATATTTCCAAGAACATTTATAACAGTTATCAAGTAACAGTGAAAATAATGTTATGGTTGAGGGTCACCACAGCATGAGAAATTGTATTAAAAAAAATCACAGCATTAAGAAGGTTGAGGAACACTGCTTTAGAAGAAAGGAAGTGTTCTGAATTGGTGGTGGTTTCTCTAAAACCTACATAATAAACTATAGTTGTTGGAAAAATAAAACAGAAGTTTCTAGACAGCTACACAATTTTTTTCTTGTGAGAAAGATAGAAGAAACCAAATTGTTGTTTTCAAAGGTAAAATAAAAATGTCATAAGTGGAAAAGTAAGTATTACAGGATAACTAGTCCTTTTTACGTGATTATGCATATCCCAGTGGTTTTAGGGTAGAACCTTCCAAAGCTAATGAATGACACACTTAACATAATTAAGTTATCTAGAATCTGTTTAATACTTGTGGTTCATTTAACCCAATATCTCAGGCAAATGTACAGAATGTTGCTACGCTTCACAGTAACTCATTTCTTAAAGGTGACTATGAGTTGTCAAAAGTGTTTAAGAGATTTTATTTAGATCAGTTAAGAAAGTATTAAAATGTGAAATGAGTTGTTCTTCCTGCTATCTGGTACAATTCATCCCTCAGATAAGCTCAGTACTACAGATAATAAATAGCCTCAATGATGCTTTCACATGGTCTTCCACATATTTGAAAACACATGACATTACACATGACATTAAGGAAATACTGACTCAGAGAGATAAAATATCCACATAATTCTGTATACAGGCACACTAAATGAGTCTGAACTTGGAAAAATTACTTGAAAGCTCCAGACTTTTGGATTTCTTAACCACAAAACATGAAACAATAGCTGAAATTTAGATTCCCAGTATGGCTATGAGAGCCCAATACAAACACTGCTATCAATGATGTTTCTGGAGTGATAGAGTAATATAATTACTGTATTATGGCATCTACTCATTTTCCAATATCTATTTATCAATTTATCATTACTGTTGATCAAATAAACACTCTAGCCTTCTTGTCAGCTTTATTCTTTTGTGTCTCAGGTCTTCAGCCCTTGCTACTGTTCCTTGCTACTAAAATTATCCTCACTGTTGAGATTCTCTAAAATCAATAAATACCCAATAATTCTCCTCATGACAGAATAAACTGGAAAATGTAAATTCTTGTTATTCTTTTTATTTCTCCTCATCCTTCTCAAGCAATAACCAATAGAATCTTAGAAAAATAATTTTCCCAAATAGAATTTCTAAAGACTTTTAAGTAATTTACACAGTGGGAAAAAAAAGCACAGAAAGAACGTAGAATCTAGGAGAATTTCTTATTTTTCTCAAGGGAAATATTAATCATTAGAGAAATAAGAGACTTAAAATCTAAGTGGTTAAAAAATCAGGTGGAATGAATGTAAATTGAATAATGTTGTAAACGTTCTTGGCTACAATAAAGAAACTCTTCCTGGAATTATCAAATATAAGCTTGGTGAAGAGAAGCACAGCATCTTTGTTTCATATGTGTAGGTTTGAGTTAGTACAGCAAGGAAATCAAAATTGGTTCCTGGAAAATTTGCTACTGCTACTGAAAATGGGCTTGAGCAGTAAGTCTAGCAATAAGACCCTCCCGTGAGAACTCGAATACCAACAGCAAAAAAAATTAAACTGCTAAAATTCATTTCGCAGCATACTGTAGTTGGGATTGAGACTGGGACCATGAGCTTGCCATGATTTTAAGCAAGGAATCACGTGAGCAGAGTGACATGTGTGACTAAGGTGATCATCTGTATCTTGAGCTGCCCAAAACAACTTGATTTTTCAGAAAGACAATGAAACTGATAGTCATCAAGTAGTATTTTGGGTTTTATGAGTGACTGAATACTCACAATATAAGATGATGTTACATTGAGTTACCAGACTTTTTAATAGCAAATAAGAAATATGGGCTGGCATGATGATCACTAGGTAAAGCACTTGATGCCAACCTGAGTTTAATTTCCAGGACCTACATGGTGAACGAAAACTTATTTCTACAAATTTTCCATTGACTCCCACAAGTGTGGCATGGCATAGGTAAACAACCACATGCATGCAATACAGAATTGAATAAAAAAATATAAGTTCATAAAGGAAAAAAACCATAGTGATAAATCCACTCCAGTCTGTTAGAAATGTGAGGCTACTCAAAATGATGGAATGTTTTGTAACATCTTTTATTTCTAGTAGAACTATTTGTTTATACTTAACCTCATTAGCATAGAAAATGAAAGCAAAGTTCCTAAAAATCAGATTACCTTCAATTTGAATCAACAGTTTCCCTGATATATGCTAATAAAGCCTAAAACAATTAATAAAATCATTAAAATTTCCAAATATTTAGAGTAGAGCTATTAAAACTGGACCCAGACTGACTTATTGATATTTTACACTTCTTACATCATCTTTCTTGAGTCCTCTGTTATTTCCCTTATGATTTTCTGCTTCAACAATAGTTATATTTAGGTCCAGTAATTTTTAAAATAATATGTGATATTAAAATTTATTAGAAATTCTCTTACAGACAAAAGCAGTATTTATAAGTGTGTGAGTTGCAAAAAGAATGCATTATGTGTAAACAATGTTCAAGCACACATTTTATCGGTTTCACCCCAATATTACAATATTGGAAGAGCCCATTGGCAAGAGCACACATACACACAAAATTTCCATTGAGATGTTTTTTTTTTTCTCAGAAATCTCTTGCAACAGCTAAATTTCCCTGAGAATAGTATAAGTTCTCAGTGATTTCCAATGGTTTGAGGAACAAATTACAACTAGAGAGTCAAACAAATAGAATAAGCATGCTTAACACTAGTTCTTTTGAGTAGAAAGAAATAGAAAAAGTATTATGATGTAAATGACCTTGAAGTTCCTCTCAGTTCCTTTTCGCTGAGTGTCTTTGTGGTTATATGCAAGCTTGTGCCAAATTCACAGAACTCTGGTCGTGGGTTGTCTCTTATTAATTTTAAGAAGCATACAGAAATAGATGTGAGGAAAAATTATGTAATCAAACTCACACCCCTCGTAATTTATTAAAGAAAACAAAAATATTCTCACATAAACATTTCTACCCTAAAATATCATCATTACATATGACATATCAATTGTGAAACCCTGGGGTATTTTGGTAGATGGATAAATAAATAGACAATTATGCATAAGTAGAGTTATTTGCAAAAGGAAATTTGGAAGCCTGGCAAGGAATTATATTGATATGAAATAATTGTATACTTTTGAAAGTTACTGATCAGCAAAAAAAAAAAAAGATGGAATCTTGCCTCCGTATTTGATGGAACAGCTGGTACAAGATTTCATCTCACACTTGAAACAATCATTCCCTAGTCCAATCCTATGAGACTGCTATTTTTAGGCACAACCAGCCAATGCAAAATTGTGACTCTTCTAAGCAGGAAAACATAAAAAGTTGAGCCTTGCATTTGTCCCAGATTTTTCTGCTGGAGTTCTTTCTAGCCCGTTAAACTCAAGCCGAGCACAGAAGTTCAAATGAGGTGAGAAAACAAATACTGAATGAAGTTTAGTCTCCTTTAATGGCTACACCTCAAGGAGCAGGGTCATGGAGAATGTGGGAATGGTAGATCGGGAAGGAAAGTGTCCTTGTCCTGGTTCCTTCCAGGTCATTGAACTGTAGCTGGGCTGAATAAATACAGAGCACAAATTCACAAGAAGTGCCAGTTTCAGGGTGATGAAGGAAGAGACATCAGAGGTCGGATGATGTTGGGAGGCACTGCAGCTCCGGCCAGAAAATAAAAAAAATAAAAAAAAATGGAAACTAGCTCATGCTAACCTCTGGAAGGGCATGTTTGGTCTATTTGTTTGTTTCTTTGTCTGATTGGTTTGTTGGTTGGTTTTGTTCTTGTTTTTGTGTTTTTAATTATTTAAAATACAATATAATTACATGTATCTTTTCCTTTTCATCCCTCCAAACCCTCTCAGAAATACCTCTTTTCTCTTTCAAAATCAGGACACATGTGTGTGTACATATGTGTGTGTGTGTGTGTCTGTGTCTGTGTCTGTGTGTGTGTATGTATGTATATACACATTCCTAAATACAACCTGTTCAGTGTATAAAATGTTACTTGCATGCATGTTTACTGGGCTGATCATTTAGTATTGAATGACAAATTAGTGTGTTCTTCCCTGGAGAAGACTATTTGTGCCTCTCTCACCATCCCTTATCAGCCTATAGATTTGTGCAGAATTGAGGCCTCACAGGGTTTCCCCAGTTCACTCTGACATGTATATAATTGTTCTTATCCAGGTCATGTTTAGTCACTCATGTTGGTAAGATTTTATGTGTCACATCTGACATTCCTAGGAGTCAAAACCCCACACCAAATTCTTTGACCTTCTGGCCCTTACATTCTTCCCACTGGAAGGAGGTTTAAAAGAAAGGCTCGAACCTTGGTGTAAGAACCAGCCATGAGGGGACAATACAAAACTCAAGTTGGCACATACTCTATTATTTCACCTACTAGAAGAGCCAAATACGAAATGATAGTCAAAGCTAAATCCTAACAAGAAAATAAAGATGACAGAAATCTTATCGCTAATGGAAGCATATAATGGGAAAACCATTTTAGAAAGTCATTTTCTAACAAATAAATGCATACCTGTGGTATGGCTCAGACACCCCACGCCCAAATATTTGTCAAACACAAGTAAGATCATAAGTTCCCAAAAGCGTTTGATGAGAATGTTGCAGTTTTAATCATCATTGCATAAAGTGATGGAAAATGACAAATAATAAGAAAATATAGCATTCAATTCATGATATATTCATTAACTAGAGAATAATTATTCGATTTAGAAAGGAATGACCAACCGACACAGGCAACCTAAATTACTCTAAAAGGAATCTTTATAGTGAACAGAGAATCCTGTGTTAGAAAACACCCAGAAAGTTCCTGTGTGATAAAATTAATCTAAGTGTTAGAAATCACAATCTGCATCATTCATGGACGCAGGAATTTCCTTAAAAACAAAAAAAGAGAACTCTCTGGGGTAATACATGACCTACCTCTTGATGTGATACTTCTGGTTTGATACTTAGCAACTGCATGAAATTGCCAACTGAAGACCTGCTCATGTCAGTGTGGATTAATTTTTGTGTTAATTTAAAAACTGAATATAAAGAAGGGTAGCATAAAAATTCTAAAAAAAAAACAAAAAGGAACTTCATTTGGCTTTTAAAACTGTAATTTCTTTATTACTATTGAAAGTAAATCAGTAAGAAATTAAAGAAAATGTATAAGACAGAAGGTAATAAAGATGGAAAAATAGAAAAATATCCTTAGGAGAAATGTTGAAAACTCAAAAGACAGGACACATATCAACATGAAGAAAAAAATATCTAGTTGAGAAGTTAGGAGGAAAAGAGAAAACAACTGATCCTTCCTTTAAGGAAGAGAAAAGAGAAACCAAATGTCGGAGACTTATCCAGCTAAATGCTGACAGGAGGAGAATCCACCTAGAATTTGCAAAGCTGAAGGGAGACATTCCCCACAGCAAGGGGCAAATACAGTTCTCACTGAAGCTCTGGAGCAGATTCCAAAGCTAGTAATGGCAGAAGCAGCATTAGTTCAAACAGCTCCTGCACAGGACTTTCTAGTTGAAAACTAAATAGAGAAATGAAGAAAAGTTTTTTCTGGGGAAAAGTTCTATGTACTAATAATAGGTAAATAACTTTTTACAGGAGGCAATAGCAGCCACCATTTAACAGCAAATGCTAGCATAAATCATGAAATTAAGCCACTAGAGAATCTACATTATAGGCAGAGCCTGCTTGTTCACTCCTGGCTGCCCAGAACTGAAATAATCACATAGAAACTATATTAATTAAGTCACCACTTGACCAATCACTTAAACATATTGCTAGATAGGTCTTATATCTTAAATTAACCCTTTTCTATTATTTTATATTTTACCATAAGGATCATGGCCCACCAGCAAGGTTCCAGCTAGCCTCTGGCATCTTTCTTCTCTGGCAGCTCCATGGCTTCTCATTGACTCTGCCTATTTTCCTCCCAGCATTCAGTTTAGCTTTCCTGCCTAGCTCTACTCTGCCCTATCACAGGCCAAAGCAGCTTCTTTATTCATCAACCAATAAAAGCAGTACATATACAAAAGAACTTGCCACAAAGGAAGGTTTTAACTTTACACATTTGTGGTGAATTGGGGTGTTAATGATGCAAGGTTTAAATGGATAATGGGAACAAAGGATCTACGTATGTCAAATAGGATAAAGAAGTACTTAAGGAATCCAAATTTAATTACTACAAATGCATAAATGCACCCACCCACACGTGTGTTTCTCTCAGAGGGAAGAGGCATTTTCCCATTAGATATGTGAGTGATCTCTGCCACTGGTTGGCTTCTCTCAACACCAAATGAAGCCCAAATAAAGAAGAGTTCTCTGCTTTCCACTCCCGATCACAAAAAGAATCCCTTTAGTGCAGTGGGCTTTGGCCAAAGTTAATGCTCTACCTCAGATTTGCCCCTTTGCTGCTCATTGAATGAAATTAGCCTTCATTCTATACTTAAAGTAAGAGTGGTTAAAATTGTTTAGCCAGTGGCCCCAAATATCAGGAGACAAAGTTAATTCTAGAGAAAGGAACATCTGAGCAATGTCACATACATTATGATGAGGACCTGGCATTCAGATTCAGATGACATGTGTTAGAAGCTGGATCTGTCCGTCAGTCATTCACTGGAACATTTTAATTTCCTCATGCTTCAACTTATCTTTTAGAAAGGTAAGAGTAAATAATACCTATTTCATGTAACTGTTGTAAGTATTAGAATTAATGTCTGTAAAGCTTTTATGGTGAGGGCAGACCTGTAGAAAGTCTCATATATATATATGGTAGAGTAGTCTGTTCTCTAGCTAGGAAGATCTCTACACAAAAGTGGGAGGGATGCTAAGAACTCTCTTGCAGGTTGCTACCTAAAGACTCTCCATCTTGCTTCCATACTCAAATAAGAGATGTATCGCACACACACACACACACACACACACACACACACAAGTCCATTATATGTACTTTTATCCCTTTGAGGAGAGCCGCTGATAATTATTCTGACTTGAAGGAGAAGATTTTAAATAACCATTCCAATTCATTATCGTAGAAAAGTAGTAACATTAGACACCATTTGCGTTGCTGCTATTCAGTGTGGTTATGCCAATTATCTCACTGAACTCCGTCACAACTAAAGAAGACATATACTGTCAATAACGGCACTGTTTAGGCAAAAGCATTTTAGACTGAAGGAGCTAAAAGAGGAAATGAATAGAAGAACACCCAGCAGCAAAGGACAATTATGGGTCTTCTATCAGGATTACAAGATTGGTCATCAAGAGTGTCAGATGATAAGAGCTGGGGGGGTGAATACACTTAGTTGACACATTAGGCCATTTGCTGTTTTCTGTTTTATCTTGCCGTCCCCTGCTGCTCTGGTGAAGATAAACGTGGAAATGAAAGCAGAGAGGATTGTCTTTCCACATAGATCCTAGTATAGTGTAACCAGATAACAGAGTGGAAGTCGCGTCTACATAAATTCACAACCATCAAGAAGATGGAGAAAAATCAGAGTCAATTGGCTGACACGCGTAAAATTTCTGTGGCTCTTGCTAGGACGGAAGAGTGAACTTTACTTTTCAAGATACTCAAATTTGAATGACAGAAATTAAAGTTGAAGTGTGATGTGTCCTGAGGACATTTGGTCCCTGACGATTTACGACATCCTCATCATTTTCTCATGAGGAACTCATATGTGTACTTACTTCCTGCATTAGTTACTCTAATTGCAGCAAATTATGGAACAAGAAACAATTCTTGTTTATTCTGGCTTAAAATTTGCAAGGGTTCTTTCCACCATGGCAGAGAAGGCATGTGGCAGGAGCAGGAGGCCAGCTAAAGGTTAACTTGTATTGGTAGTCAGGAAGTAGAGAGAGGGCAAGAAGTGGGTTGGGCTGCAAAACATAAAGGCCCACCCACAGAGAATCATTGCTTCCAGCCCATGATCTTCCCACATAGTACCACCAGCTAGGGACCAAGGGTTCAAACAATGAGCATATAGGAGACATTTCAGATTCAAACCACAGCACTGCCCAAGTGTGCCAGCCATCCAAGACAAAGAATTAAGAAATGTGGTCACAAATAACAGTAAAGCATTTCTCAACCTCGTGTATACAGCCCGAAAAGCCAGGAGCATTGCTTAATAGGATTATGTTTAATATGAGTGGACACCGCTAGAGATAACGCGAAAAACTGAATGGCCTGAAGTGGCAGTGAAATTATTCAACTCCTCGATGGAGGAGCTCTTAATCAGGGCCCCTGCAATGCTACAGCAATTTAATAAGTTTAAATTGGTCTCACTCGGGTAGATCCAGATTTCTTTTACAGATGTTATCCCACCCAAATCTCTTATATAGGTTCATCAGAAAGGGGATCATGCCTAAGCAATCCATGGAAAAAATTTAGGAAGGAATTTGCTTTAAAGCTGGAATCCAGAAAATGAGACAAGTCTCATAAATGCTTTTTAAAAAAAAAGTCTGCAAGTGTGCTGATTTTAAATAGAATATAAATGTCTGTAATACTAAATCTTACTGATACATTCTTGTGTTCCATTTTATTAGATCTTTCCCGGAGATTTTAATATAACTATGTTACATTTGAACACTTGAGCCAAAAAATGTGAAAATCAATACATCCAAAGTTCAGAGTTTCAAATGAATTCAGCAGCAGCAGACACTTCCGTAAGAGGTACAGAGTATAAACGGTCATGTGTAAGATTGGCCACCATACACAAAAAGGAAGAGGTGTTTTTTGAGGGGTCAAAGGGGCCGCACAAGCAATCTCAGTTCTTAAGCTGCAGAACAAAAACAATTCGCATCTCTACTCCTGAACTGAAATGGGATTTTAAGTACCTATCACCATGTATAAAAGAGCTCATCTCTTTCCACAAGGAGAGCACTGAGCAGGGCAACAATTAGCTGATTAATTATTCATCAGCACTACTGATGCTCTCGCAAAGAATGAAATAGAGCAATCGCTCACATTTTTCTCACTTTCACAAGGGCGTTTACTAAGTGCCTGTTAAGTGGATGTAACTAATCATGGTACATCAGGGCAAATTGGCCATAAATGTATCAATATTCGGAACACCACTCCAGCAAACTCATAAAACCCAGCAGGTGGTCTGAAAAACATTTCATAACAACTAATCTATGAAGCAACCTCCATCACTGGCTGAATAACTTCGAGCCGAACCATAATTACGTGCAGGTGTGGATGACTGTGCTCAAAGTAATTCCAAATGGCCATATCTAAAGGCATTAAGCATATATAATTTCGAAGCTGAGGATACAAAGGAAACTAATGCTTAATGAACCAATGCTCTGGGACAACCTGAATTACCCCAAATCATAAACAACCACAATGGTTGGCGTACTGATCTAGTTCAATTTGACACCAAAGCTGTGTTTGTCCCACTCCTGAGCGTCCATTGAATCTGCTTTGTACTATGTCTCCTCTCAGAGATTATCTAGCCACTCTTTTCTGAATGCTTTGCTCAAAATCTTCTAACCATTTTATCTCAAGAAATGCATCATGTGATCTATTTTTCAAAGTAGACTAATGGGTCAAACTTAAAGGTTCACATCTTTAATTCCAGCACTGGAAACACAAGGATAGGCAGATTTCTGTAGGTTCGAGCCCAGTCTAGTCTACATTGCAACTTCTTTTTTTTTTTTTTGGATTTATGGGCAAAATTTCTAGGTAAAATCTCCATGATCATCTCGATAGATGCAGAAAAAGCCTTTAACAGAATCAGCAGATGGGTATCTGGACTCAGGGTGTAGAAGAGAGTACAAAACAACATTTTGCCCGTTTTTTTGTTTGCTTGACAGAATTGCTTATTATGGCCAAGTGTAGTCATGTAGGCCTCCAATCCCAGCTCTCAGAAGGAAGAAGCAGCAGATCTCTGTGAGTTCGAGGATAGCTTGGTCTCCATAATGGATTCCAGGACAACCAGGGCTACATAGTAAGAGACTCTATCTTTAAAAATTGTTTTTTATAACTACATTTTCAAATTCCCCAGACACATAGCCTCTCTGCCAGGAGGACAACTGCTTTCTGGGGAAAATGATAGCATTTCTTAGTGTCTTGCCACATTTTAATCAGTTTGGTTATGGAACAAAACGTGAAGTGGAAAAAGCATTTGACAAAATTCAACACCCCTTTATGATGAAGGTTTTGGAGAGGTTAGGGGTTAGGGATACAAGGATCATACCTAAATGTAATAAAAGCAATATATATCAAGCCAACAGCTAATATCAAATTAAAGGGAGAGAAACTCAAAGCCATTCCACTAAAATCAGGAATAAGACAAGGCTGTCCA